>WBNH01006306.1:117432-144664 GCA_013401255.1 Urocolius indicus | reverse complement strand
TATATATATAAAAAAATATATATGTATATTTATAGGCCTGAATAGATTGGGTTTGAAACTGGGGGGAACGGGTTGGGGGGAAAGAATGGGAATTATTTAGCAGTCGTGTTTCTTATTTGTCTTATTTTCATGGCAGAAGTATGAAATGGCTGCAAACAGCTTTTTACTCAGGCACACAATGCATTCCATAATGATCGATTTTCCTGGACGGGGCATTTATGCTTTGTGGTTTGCAAGAATACCACCCACAGACCAAAACCAATGTTATGTCTTTAGAGACTTTATTTCTACATGTTTTCTTCTATGCTCCTTTGGCTAGAAATCTCTAAAATGCCCGTTTTATGCTGGGTTAATACTAACAAAAGTGGATTAGGGTTTTTTTTGGCTGTCCCAGGTTCTAGTGCCAAAGCCTTGTTGATCCTGCAATCCCTGACATACTGTAAAATTAATAGTGAAGCAAAGTATCCTCACTGTGAGGATATCACGGTCCTTAATGTAGATAATGTGATCCTTAGTGTACAGGTTGAAACTTTTTCTTGGTAATCTTAGCATTCCAGACAAATACAGCATGAAGGTGATTGATTTGTTTGCCTATCATGGATTTTCTGCCACTGTGTATATGTTCATCAGGTTTTCAAAAGGTACAATAGCTGTGTGATTAATCAATGTAGGGAAATGTTTCAAAACCCAGATCTTGTATAATCTATGGCTCTCATTCAATCTCCCTGAATGTATTTAATGTAAGTGAAATTTGTCTTCAAAAAAACCAGTGCTCATTACAACCAAAAAGAACCCATGTCTTTCAAAAAAGCAAAAAACCATGTGAATTTGCTGCTGTCTTTATAAGTTCACTGTCTCAAAAATTGCCCATGAGCTTGATTTGCAAAATGTATGAAAAAGAGTAGGTTGGCTCCTGGATACTTGTAATTTACAGCATACAGGTGCCACTAAATGAAACCCCTGTGCCACCGAGCTGCCTTTCTCCGGGGCTCACAGGAATGCAGAAGTGGTCACTCAGATTTATAGTGGGGACCTGCTTGAGTGATTTATTTGGCACACATAGGTGCTTTTCCAGAGCCAGCTATTGCTGCTTTCTCTTTTTCTCTCTTTCCATTTTTAACGGCTGAAGCTATGGTGATGGATTCTGACACTCGTTCTTCCCTTTTGTTTTGTAAAAGCCAATGAGGTAGCAAGGGAGAAGGAGATGGTTGGCAAGATTTGCAGCAGAGATCAGCCCTCGTTTGGCCAACTAAATAAAGGGTGTATTTTCTGTGTGGGTCAACACCTAACAGCTGCCTTTACAAGCACGTGTTGGGCTCTTAGAAGGTCTGTTCTGTGCCTGAGAAGGGCTGCTATAATTCGGTAATAAAGAGCAGTCGCTGGAGCATGTTGGGTGCCTGCAACTTCCTTTCAGAGCTGTCAGAATTGAGGACTCATGTCCTGTACCATCAGGTGGTATATACAGGCCAACCAAATGTTACTTCTAGGTTTCCTTCATGGACTTGAACTATCCCAGTGGTTAGAGAATGAGATTGTGAGCTGTTATGGGAGAAAGTTTTAGAACAGCCAGTAAAAATGTAACCTCCATGTAGTATGTGTCCCTCAGTGAAGTCAGCACTTTTCTCCTATCTCATCTGAAAACAATACAGCGTTTCTCAGCTTACCTTCATATACACACACTGATTTAAAAACAATATTAGAGTCAAAATGAATGTGCACACGGAGAAAACCCTCTGTCTCGTGCAGTACTGCATGATAGCACAAGAGTGACGGGCAAATTCCATGCCATTGTCAGAAATACTGGTACACGCAGCAGCAACCTTGCTGACTCCTAATCCCCTGCCTGTTAGGCCCCATTGCAAGGGTCAAAAGACAGTTTGAATTTGAATCTTAGGTTGTCTGCAATAAATGAGCTTTGTGGTTGGAGGGCTTGGGTTATTTTTGGTAGGGTAACATTTGTGATATTCCGTTTGCAGTTCAGTTCCAAGAAAGTGCACAATACATGTATTTGTGCATGATGTGACTCTGTTCTGTCTGCAGGACCACGTGCTCCCTGACCCATTGCCTTGCCTGCTGCACAGTTATTGCAGGGCTAGAGCTTTCTGAATTCTGAGGGTTCCTAAATTGCATTTTTAGGCTCTCACGTAAAAGTTGGCCTGATTTTTTTTAAAGATGCTGAACCTGTGCAGCTCCTGTTCTTGGCATGAATTTTGAATGCTGAAAACTTTGGAAAAGCTGGGTGCTTTTTTAAGGTAGGTATCGAAGTATAAGAGTAGGAATCTAAACTTAGATGATCAATTTAGATAACCTTTGGACAGATGGCAAAAGTTTAACATCTCTATCGCTGGATGGAACAGGAGTTTTTTGTAACTCAGCCCAAGCAGTAATTCCAATAAAGGAAAATCGTGTTTTTTAATTGCATAGTTACCAGGCTGGAAAGGCTGGAGTGATTTATTTTAAGAACCTACAGAAGAAGTGGGGGAACTTTCTAAAAGCATCTAAATAGCAAAATTACTTTCCAAGTGTTGACTGTTTCATTTTCTAAGGGGTAACAGTAACTTGTATTAATATTTTTTTGTCTTCTGACAAGAAGAGAAAGGTAGCAAGTGAACGTTTTGTGACACTTTAATCAACAATTAATCTCATTGAATTTGTTCACCAAGTCTATGTGGAGCTTACAGCCAGAACTACATTTCAGCTTCATTTCCCACCAGTTGCCCACCCAATACAATTTCATTAGTGACAAATGTTAGTTACACAGGAGAGAAAACTTGGAAACTTCGGGAGAAGGAGGGGACGCTTCTTGCTTCCAGTGGCAAAACTTTGCTCCAAAACTGTTTTTGAAGACTTAGAGAAACTCTAAAGTTTATATTTGTCCTTTCAGGAAGAAATGCAGTGAGACAGCAGAAAGCTGGGGCTGGGAGACATTTCTGTATTGTTTAGCAGAGTGAAAGGATTCATTTTTTTTGCTTTAAAAGTAGAATTAAAATAGAACCACAGAGCGGTAACGACTGCTCTGAAAGTTAAAACAACTCTTACGCAGTTGTTTCTTCTGTTTTAAACCAGGCTGCCAGGATGGAAGCAAGACAGCTTTTCGTGGGGTTGAGGGGGTACGTGTGTGTATTGCAACTCTGTCTACATACAAAACCTTTGCAGTTTGATAATTTGCTGTGCTGTTAACCGTGTACCTTCAGTGTTGGCTGTTAATTCCTCAGTACTGTGTCATCATCAGTAGTTCTGACTAGCAAAGTACCTATGAGAAAGGAACACAGATATGCTCTGGTTTTTTCTTTTAAAAATCATTCTGTTTTGCTGATTCATTTTTTTTTTTCAAAGGGTTATGTGGGAGTGAAGGAAGAAACTGTAATGACAGAGCTAATGTTATCACAAAGTTATTAAATTACTCTCCCCACCCCCTGGTCCTACAAAGGAGGGGTTTAAGGTGCTGAGGAGAAGGAAGGCTGATGCTAACTAACAGCTCTGAAGTTTCATTTGCAGAAATGGTTTTCCTCTACAAAGTCAAACCCCAAAGCTAGCAAATGACAGAAGAGATCCCTGCCTGTTGCCACAAACCCGTAGATCCGAACTTGTGGTCATATTCCACACAAGCTTGTATCTATAGGTATGTGTCTGTCTGGCGAGTGCACTGAGGGTCGTATTTCTGCATTTAAACCAACGCTGTTCAACTTTGCTGTTTGTGTCTTTCTTCTAATGCCTTCTCCCCTCCTCCTTCCTTGTTTTTTTTCTTCAAAAGAAATACAAAATTAGATCTGCAAATCTCGTTCTGCAATTATCATATCAGTTTTCAGCTTTGGTCAGTGTTGAAATACGCTCTTGCGGACCAGCGACTCTCTTGTGCCCGAGTCAAATGGGACGGGGGAGTTGTTTGACATCAGGCTGAAGAAATTCAATCTCAGATATGTTATGCATAGGTCTGGCTATGGGGACATGGTAGGGAATGTTCTTAGGCTGGATTCTGAGGTTGTGGGAAGCAGATAAAATGATTTCCCTCCTAAAGTAACGTGGATCTGTTCTTTCTTTGCTTAGTGGCGGCAGTTTGTGAGGGGAAGAAATGCTTCTGTTCGCCTTTATATCGAGTAACTTTGAATCACTGGCTCCAGTGCAGGCTCCCAGCTCTGTAACAGAGAAGGATATTGGCCTTCCAACTCCTATTCTCTCTCAAAAATCAGTTTATTGCAGAATACCATTCCTTCCAATTTCATGGTGTTTACGTCTTTTAAAACAGTTTTGAAGGGAACAGAATCGTGTTGCAAACTCCAGAGGAGGAAAGAGAAAACCCCACCATGTAAGCAGGCAGTATAAAAGCAACACTTTACAGTTGTGAAAGTGGAACAATTCTTTCTGAGGAAGCCATGTTTTTTTTAAAACCCCAACATCCAGATTCTATATGAAAATAATTAGGCTGTAACCTCAAAATAAAATCTGACTCTCTCTTTCCAGCAGTTTTCAGTGTTAATTCTACCAAAGACTTGGTCTGCAGTTCCACTTTTAAATTTCTCTGGGTTTGAACTTGGCTGGTTTAATGCACGCTGCTGCAGTCCAAAAAAGTGGGTTTTTTTTTCATCCTTGCTGAATTTCCAGGGTTTTCTATGTGTGCTGTTTACTATAGGAGCATAAAATGATGTCAAAGAAGGCTTCTGCTAATAAAAGTTCAGTCTAGCTACTCTTCTTTCTCCCCCTAGAATGGAAACTGGCTTTTAAAAAAGAAAAGAAACTGCAGTTTGGCATTCTGCGTGACTATGAGCTTGGGTGCAATGGTCAATATTCCTCTCCCACATGTATACAGAAGGTTAAGGTGTAAAAGCTGCATTGCAGTCAGTGCATGGTTCCCACATCTTTTGCTGTTTGGTTGTCTCTCTAGTACAACACCAGTGGTTTTTCAGATGTGTGCTTCCCTTTTGCCACAGCACAGAAGGATTGCTGGGCATCCCTGCTCTGGTCTCACATAAATGTGAAAGGCTTTTGACATGAGTCCACATTAAAAAAATTGGTTTTGCTCTTCAAAAACGTTTGTGGGATGCTTACCCAGAATATGAACCTTGAGTCAAGATCTCCTTTGGGACGTGGGGCTGGTTCCTGCCTCCACTTTGGCTTTGCTAGTGGATGTTGTTTAATCCGTAGTGGAATGAGTAGGGTATCATCATGGCTCTGATAGAAGCAGGATGAGATTACATCTAGTTAGGACAGTAAAAACTGGGTTTTTTTCCCAAAGGGACACGGAATATTCTTTTTTTTCCTTCCTTTTTTGTAAATGCTGTGAATATTCTCTGAGTTAGATTCCCATATTTATGGCAATAAAGGAAGTATTGGCTGCTTTAGTTAACCTTTAAAGACAAATGAGCTGGTCAACCTCAGTTCCCAATATAATACATATTTCTACATGGTGTCTCTGTAAAGCCATTTGGAGACATCAGGCTTCTGGCAGAATATCATGAGAAAAGCTTGAGGTTTGTCACGGATGTGTCTAGAGGCTGGCACTTCAGGTGACATTGCTTTGAGAGTGCCAAAAGCCCGTGGCAGGGGAATTGGGCAGATGTGTCACAAAATGAGATACCACAGTTGGGTTTTTAAAGCATATTTTTGGATCTAAAAAAATCAATATTTGAATCAAAGAAGAGGAAAGAGAAAGCAGATGTGGTTTCTTGTAAAATATTTCAGTGTGGTTTCTCACTGACTGTGCTGGGAGCTGCTAGTCAGTATCCAACATTTGGGGGGTTTTTCTTTTGGTGGGAGACTTGATCTAAACGTGGCTGGATGCTCAGAGAGCAAACTTGAGAAATGTGCCATCAGAAATGGGACTAAGATGCATCCCCTGTGCTGCTGTGAGGAGAACCATCACATTGGATTCTTGGGCTCAGCGTGTTTTCTGGTTGCTTCTGGCTTTCTGGCACTTGGCAAAGAAAAAAGATAGCTGTGCCACTGCGTGGGCATGTGTCAGCTGAGCCTGACGTGAGCCTGGACACTCTGTGGCCTCTGCTTTACAGGACAGGGTAAACATGCCCAAGGAAAGCTCTTGAATACTAAGTGGGGCAGCAAGAGGTACGGGAGGTACAGCAGGATGGCTGCAGAGAGGATGCCCGTGTTGGCACAAGTAGAGTCAGCACTTCTCTCAGTAGTACCAGCAGAGCTTCTCTGAGCATGGTGTAGTTCTGCCATGATGCTGCCTGTCAGCTGAGTCTTTGGATTGAAGTGCTTTACCTCGTTGTTTGGAGACCAACAAGAGCTCTTGCACGTCAAAAGTACCAGCAAGGCCTTAGGAACGTGAAACCATCCCAATATCTCCACAAATTAATGAATTCAGACCCTTTCTCTAGCAGTAGACAGAGGGAAAACATGCCTGCTGTGGAAGTACGTGTCTGTGTCTGCATCTGAGGAGGCTTTAGTACGATTGCATTTCATTTGGCCAGAGTTACAGTTTAAACCAGAGGCAGTAATTTTTTTCTGAAGAAGCAACCCAAAGCTTTTCCAAAGCAAACTCCTCTATTCTCAATTTCTTTTTCCAGATTGGGTAAATCATGTCTTTCTCCCTCAAATAATAAGACTGTTTCTCATTTCTGTTACTGACATCTTTGACTGACAGTACCTGTAAGGTCCCTTGCTGGCAAGTGCGGATCCAGTGGGGTGTGGAAGTGATTACATTTGTGTTCTCCCCCTTTTCCCAGTCTTGTCTGGTGTGGAGCACAGCGAGCCCTTCTCAGCAGAGGAGCACACAATAGCATTCGGGTAATTAGAATAACCATATGCAGTGGCAAATGGGATTCATGATAAGCAGAATGTAATTGTGTACCCTGGAACTTGAACCATATCCAAAAACTCTTATTCAGATAATCAAATCTGGCTAAACTCTTCAAAGGCAGATAAATAACTAGTTCAGTAATCTGATTTTTTTTTTCCCCCTTCTTTGTTTATTTGCTTTTAATCAGCCAGGGAGAAAATAAGGAGAGGATGTTCTTAGGAGAGGCATCCAAGGCTCAGTAAGACACCTGCCCTTTGGCCAGGAAGCCTCCATGACTTAAGGGCATTACGTAAGTAGCATGAGCCACAGCAGTCTTTAAGAGGAGAGATGTGCTCCAGCTGGACTGTAGGGCCTTTGGTTGTAGACCTGCAGCATCATGATGACATACAGCCTCATCATGCCACCTTGGAAGTGGCACTAAGTTTTGGTACAGTTTCCTACCAATCACCTATGAGTTGCTTTTACTTTTAGCTGCTGACACAAAGCTATACGTGGTTCATGAGTGAAAGCCACCCTTCCCCTAGAAAGTACTAGATATTGAAATGTAATGTTGAGTAAATCCTCAGATTGCTGTAACTCTTGCTAAAAGTTAGGCAGGGACCATTTTTGTAATGTGTTGAAAACATTTGGATAGCTTTCCAAATATTTACGTGCTTTGTATTTCATCTGAACCCAGCTGAGGCTTCTTCCCTGGCTTTGCAGACTCTTGAAGTTCCAGCTCCATTCAGTGTGTCTACTGGAGTTGTGTGAGAGCTCTGAGCTAGAGCAAACCTTTGAACCTCTTGAGGTTCCTCATCACAACCAAGTACTGATAACAAAGTTTCATCAGGTAAAGCTGAATGGGTGAGACAACCAGTAGGAATCATGTCGGCATTTCCATTCTAAAGTCTCTTCTGTCTGAGGTTTATGAAAGTCAAATCACTCCAGGCTGAAAATGAGATTTCAGACCTCAAACTGGAACAACATCGTTTTTGGGGTTTGCTATTGATTTTTTTTCTCAATGACTTGAAGAAAGATTTTTGCTGCATTGAGTATTTTCTGCTCTCCACTCCCTCCTTCACCAGACCTGCTTGGGATCTGAAAGTGAAGGTAGATTCTTCCTCCTTCTACGTCATTCACATCCATAAAGATTCAGAGCCAAATCTCAGCTGATGATTTTGCTGCTGATAATAACAAGACAGACTTCTGCTTTCTTGAACACATGTATTTCTGCTGCTGGTGTCCTTACTACCTTGCTCAACGCTGTGAAGTCAATAGGAATGGTCTGTAAATGCACACAAAGTGTGGTATAGCTGCAGGAGATTAATACATGAGGCACTGTTTTCTGTGTCCTTTTGTGGGAATATTCTGCCCTCTGAAACTGTTTTTCTGTGGGTCATGACTGGATTGCTGCTTTGCACTGAAGGGCGTTTTAAAAGAGTGGAAAAATCCTCAGAAGTCAACGCTGGATGTGAATTCTCATTCTTGGGGAAATTAGGTATAAAATCCGGGTTTGTGTGAAATAGGGGGAGCAGGTTTCTGAATTCTTCTCTCACCTGCAATCCATAAAGGGAACTGGCAGTAAAATGAGTGATGCTTCTGCACAACTCCCTTGTCCAGACTAAAGCTTGCACCTTGATCTTCTGAGCTCAGTGGCATGGGTTGTTGTTAACTTCAGAGACAGAAACCCTTGATCTGTCTGGGAAGAGCTGCTACAGTGACATTTCCTCTCTATTTGAAAAGAAGCATTCACTGAACACGAATTCTGCCTTCTCTGTGATAAGACAGCAGTCTTTGTCACGTTTACTTCAACTATTGTGTTTCAGAAATCAGAGGGTTACACTAAGGAAAAGAACACCATTTTTTTCTTTATTACACTGTTGCTTTAGAATGAAACTGGCTAGGCTGGGACAGAGATTTCCTTTTGTCCACAGAACTGTGAAAGCATTTCTGTGATTCTGATTAAAAAAAAAAAAAGCAAGAGGCCTTAAAGGGTTCACCAGCAATAGGTGCTGGGGCACATGAACTTAAGGTAGGAAGGCACAGCTCTGCATGTCGTGTGGTTCTCCCCACCATGATATTTACAAGGAACTTGTATGACATCGATACGTATCGTAATTGAACATTGTCATTAGATTACATATTTACCCTAATTACATAATTAGGTATGATTATGCTAATTGGATAAAGACATAATTGACAAAAATCACCAGAAAACAAACATGGAGATTCATGCCACCAAAAGGAAGCGTCTCAGTAGACAGCAGCACTGGGAATTTCTCTTGCTCTCCTCCCAGAAGAAGAGTGTTTATAGAATATGGGTAGTTACCAGAGAGCCAGGCATTCATAGGGGTTGGGAAGGTGCAGAAGCAATGGCAATTAGTTGACTTGTGTTTTAATATTTGATCTTAGTTCCTAAACTCAGCACTTCATGTGAGTAACAGCAGCAGATATTCTAATTGACAGAATGACTAGAGGCGTGACACTTCTTTCTGCTTGAAGTTACGATTCCTCTGGGATGCAAATACACTTTCATCTGTCCAAGAACTTCAAGCAGTGGGAACAAAATACCTGTAATTCTGAAGCCAAGCTCTTATAAATGGGGGAAATTTGCCAGGATAATCTGTGCAGCAGGCTGGGGAGGTGTCTAAAAATTGGCCAGGGGACAAGTTAGGTATCAAACCCTGGGACAGAAACTACTTTACATTTAGAAAATACTTCATCTTAAAGTCTCTTTGTGTTGCTGTGTGAAGTAAGCAGAGACTGCATGCAGGCCCACGTGAAGACTTGCTTATTACTATCAAAATGTGCAGAGAGGCGTTGGCATATGTGGGATCTTGGATGAGAATGTTTTCTGTGAGGACCTTCTCCTGGCAGTTCGTGCTTGGACACTGCACCTTGGAGCGGCTCTTGGTACTTGCGGTGGAAGGATGTGTGGCAAACAGGGCACAGCTCCCTGGCTCAATATAGTGACGGAGGAGGGAGTGAGAATGCTCTCTGAATGAGTGCCAGCACGGAGCTGACAGCTCAAAGGTTCCTAAATGTGGTGGGGAAGAGAAAGTTGAAGTTGTGAGGGAAAAGCAGCAAGGAGAGGTGGCGAATCATGAGCAAACCAGTCACAGTGGCATTTGCCAACTTGAGGAAAATTCAAGCTCTTTAGGTGCAAGTTGAGAGTAAGGAGTGTTTCCATGAGGAATTTTCTATTGTAAAGTCTCTCTGAAGGAACTCTTACTGAGTTGAGGATACAAAGGAAACAAACCACTTTTTCTCCACCTTCTGTTTCGGAGCAAATGATTGGAGAGTTTTTTTGCTCAGCTGTGCTGGTGACTACTTGGTCTGCAAGGTATGCCTCGGTGCAGTGGTGGTGGTAACAGTGCTTTCCTTAGGGAAATGGATCAGATGTGGTGATGGTAACAGTACTTTCCTTAGGGAAATGGGTCAGATGTGGGTAACATTTTGAATTATGTAATATCTGAATTCTATGACAAGGTTGAGATACAGGAAAATGCTTGCAAGGGGAAATTGTAGAAGAAAAATGAGTGTCCTAGCCAGGTGGTACTGAAATGGTTCCACTTACAGCTGCACAATATGAAACAGGAGAGTTATGAAGGCTTAAAGAGGAGCTGTGCCACCTACGTCACATAGAAATTGGGTGGGATTTGAGGTCTTTCATCACCCTAAATGAGAACAGAGTTTCATTGGCTTCTGTAGAGCTGCATTAGTTCCATCAGTGGATTCCATGTCAGAGGACAGATGTTCAGCATCATTCAGCAAGAATGAGGATGTTGCATCAAGGAGTTGGGATGGTTTCGGGATGCTGTTAGACAACAATAACGCTCCTGGTCAGAGTCCGGAGACAGAGATGTATGGTTTCCCTTCCCACAGTTGTGGTTGTTTCACTGTTCTGACTAATAAAATGGTTGAGTGACCGTGCTGTTAGGGTCCTGTGCTGTGCTGATAACTAAGATAATATGTTGTATTTCCACAGAGCCTATCAGGTCAAAGGTTTACCTTACCAAGTATGAAGTCATTCAGAACTGCACTGATACTATCAACACCATGTACACTTGAACCTTGCAGGAAAAAATGGGGTTTTTCAGATGTTCTTCTGCCGTTGCAAGCTGAATTCTGACAAGTGGCATTATTTCTCACCTGCCTTCCTTCTTTCTAGTTAGGCTTGGAATGTAAAGATGGGGCACTGGCTATTTCATCATCAGCAATGCTACTTTATCCTAAGAAAAGAGAAGCAACCAAGATGCCATCTATTCAGCACAGCTCAACGTTCATTCGTAGGGTTTGATTCCCTCATAATCCCCTTCCAGCACACGGCTGCTTTGCCTGAGGATGCATTTACCTGAGAGGCAGGATCTCAGGACTGATTCAGTTCCACTGTCTGCATTGGCATATTTTAAGATGCTAATCCCTGTTTGTAAGCCATAATAAATAGGCAGCATACTGCTTTAAGTAATACCTTGGTGTGTAATGGGAATGACTCACAATGATAACATCCTGGTTGTTTGACTGTGAACTAATACAAGTTGAAAATGTAACGTGTTCCTTGCTAAGGGAACACTGTCTTGTTCTGACTGCTGAGAGGGGCTCAGCGTTGCATTTCTAGCATTATTAGTCTTAACAAGAGACTGATATGAGGTTAAAATTGACTTTAAAGTTTCTACCCTTTTTGTAGTTCTCCTAATCCCACTTCTGCAGTCATGCTTTAATCATTCAGAAGCCAAGATGCATGTTCCAAGGTCAATGTTACATGTGTTCAAAAGGAAAAGACGTGTTAGGACAAATTTCATCCTAAGGCTTCTTGAAGTGCTTTAAAGAAATGGATGTGTATGCTGCGTGCGTCTGCTATGGAAGGGGAAAAGTACTTTTTTGGCCAGGGATAAAATTTCTTCTTTGTGTGAAAAATGACCATGATCTTGTCTATATCTAGCAGGAATAATCGTGGCTTATTGTGTCTTATCTGTAAACATCTGCAGTGTGTGGGGAGCTGTATTTGGCTTTGGTGTCTTTTCCCCAGCAAAGCATTTATTACTTCTAAATTAGTGCACTGAGAATTTTGAGGAGTTTTTGGTTCTTTTTTTCTAACTAGAAGCCCTGACATTATGTCAGCTGTGAAGTGGTGGGTAGCTTTTCAGCATTTTTGACTGCATGCATCCAGGTTGAGGTAGTAGGTTGTATAGTTTAGAATTACACCAAGGGAGATAACTGTACAACCTCCTAGCTTTCCTTGGGTCTTGCACAGAACGGCGTGAGGAGCGACCATAATCCCTCAGCAGTGTTTTGCTCCGGACACATGGAGCAGGAAAGAGCAGGTAAGATGAGCTGGAAAACCTTTTCTTTTCTTTTCTTGTGTGTCTCTAGAACTTCAGAACTGTTCATTCTGTGGGCTTTTTTTTTCTTTTTTTTACCTTTTGGTGTCATATTGTTGAGTTTTTAGCAAATTCAGTGGACTGGTAATGCCTGTTTCCTTTGTTAGCATTCGAGCAGCCCAGTGTGTAACATTCCTCAAAAGCTCCATGGAAACATATCAGTGTTATTGCCTTGTGGTCAGCAATCAGAACTCTCCAAAGGTAACATGAAAAATGTCCTGCATTGTACCTGTTACTGAGATGTGTAAGCAGGTCTCCCTTTCCCTTAGTCTTTGGTTCAGTTACTTCTACACTAGGAGTTAAACAAGGCTGTGCCCAGTAGCAGTGAGAGACCTGGCACCCTCATTGTCTCTCAGGAAGCCGTAGGAGGCTGGTGCTGATGCTTCCAGATAAAGCCTGTAAGGGTTTTTTTGGTGAAAGTACCTAAATCGACACAGCCCTTGGGAGAGATGCTCTTGGGGAATATCTTTTGGTGATTGCCATCAGCTAAAATGGTGATTCCTAAGGGTTGGTGTGTTTTTTTTCTAGGATTGTACAGTAACATTAGATGATTCAAAGGCTGATGCTTCTGGACACATCCAATACAGGTGGGTAGCTTCTCCCTCACAGCAGTTTGGATTCAGGAGCTATGGAGCCACACGATGAGCCAGCAATTCAGGGCAAAAGACCACATTTCTGATGTATCTTACACATCTAAAATGCAGGGAATATACCAAATGCACCAAACTGCTACTGAAATCTACAGTTTCATTTGACTAGGTGTTTGAGGCTTAAAAAACCCCTCTGAAACTCTGACGTTGATCTAGTAGAGTTTGAATACAAGAGTCAAGATCTTCCTGTCAGCAGTGTTCAGAGTTCAGGTTCCCTGGCAGCGTGGATGAAGATGGTGGCTCTAACACTTGATCAGAGCCCAGAACATGAGCTACATAACGTGTTTTGACTACATATATATATATATATATATATGACTAATTCTGGCAAAGAGTTTTTCAGTTCCCAGAAGTAAGAGAGGCTGTTTGCTAGTGGGTAAACTTCCTAAGTTAGTGAATAAAAGTAAAAGGTAGGCACGGCGTTCATTTAATTAGACTAATCCCAAAGTGTGAAAATGATAGCAGTGTTTCAAGGTGTCTAAATCATTCAGAGTATTGTTTGTGTGTGTTAAACGGCACTTTAATATCTGCAAATCCTCCCTTACTGGATGCACAGAGAAGCTGTTGGTTCCTCAAGCGTTACCCGATGCTCAATTATTAGTTACTCAAAGAGTGAATTAGTGAGATTTTATTTCATCTTGTTTTCAAAGAGGTTACAGATATCACTGGTGTGGTTTATAACTCTGCAGTTCCTTAGGATAAGGCAAGTAAGTGGCTAACACAATGCTGCTTCTGTGTTTCATGAAGGCACATGCGTTAAACACACGCAGGTAGTTAAAGGAAAGAAATCTTTTTGGCACATTTTAGGCAGTACCTTATTTCCACTCCCCATAAATCTTTCTACAGATGGAAGTGCAGATTTTCAGCTGGAAATCCACAAGCTGCATTGACTCTTATCCAATGTAATGCTGTTCCGTGAGGGTTGAGGGGTTTTTTTTTACCTGTTGCCTACTTCTGTAGGAATAGCTTTAGGAATGGGTGATAATAACTCCCAAATAAGAACTTTCACCTTTCTTTTTTGGTGGTAGCATTTTCAGTCTGCTTTGCACAGGTGTAAGGGAACTTCATGAGGTTCAAAACCAGCAATTTTTTGTACTAATGCACACATTTATGGTTATTAACACACTTAACTTTAAGTGTGTTAATGGTATCAAATTATCGATCTTGCTCCAAAGAAAAAGGAATAGTAGTTGAAAAAGAGAACGGTCAGTGAAGTTGACAATAAAAATCATTCCATGTGCATATTTCTCTTCTGTACAAAATAGCATTCCAGCTCTCCCCCTGATGAGAGGAATGTATTGTCAATTAATTAGACTTCCATCATATGTCCTCGGATGCCCTTCTATCATATGCCTTCCATATGTCCTTATGTCATATGCCTTCCATATGCCCTCTATGTAATTAAGCTTCTATCATATGGCTTCTATCATATGCCATTTAAATAGATTTCCAGGAGAATATGCCAGTGTTACAATTATGGACCTTTTGCAATGAGTAAAGGAACAACTCATGAGCTGTAGATTAAAAGAGGAGGAAGCAAAAGGAAGATGGCTCACCCTGAACAGTTCCTTTAAATGCCAGTTTTGCTTCTCAGCTTGGGCAGTGAGCAGACAAAAGGGTCCTGGTTTCCATGTTTCCCATTACTGTTCCATTCCAAGGTTTTATTCAGTTGAGCCTGTGAATAGTCAGAGAGATAGCAACTGTTTTTCAGAGACCGTTTCCACTGGAATGTAAAATGAAAAAGAAACAATCCACCTCCCAGAAAACTATTTGTCCTACGATAATGAAAGGTAAACTTTGATCTTGTTTTTATCCCTTTGAGTTTGTAACATGAAGTGGAGCTCTAGAAATATCATGGTGTGAGAACTAACGCAAATGTGATGGTACCCTTAACCATGCGTCCTTGTTCTCCCTTATGGATAGTTGGTGCAGATAGTATTGGGCTTTTCTTGGCATAGTGATTGCTTGGTAGATAGTGTCCTAACATACAACAACATGTAGTGAAATGGATTCCAAATTTACTGTGACTTATTAAGGATAAAGACCAAAAATAGGCACTGATGCTTATATAGGTAATGAAGAAGACAGCAAACATCCAAGGAATGATGAGGTCTTGGAATGATTTCCAGTGAAAAGACAACTAGTATGCTCATTTGCCTTATATACATTTGTGTATCTGTGTCTTCGTTCTTCCCAACAAATTCTGAGTCTGTTTTCTAATCCCAATCAGTTTTGATAAAGGAGCAGTTACTCGGAGACTATTTCACTGCAGCAAGCGTTACAGAAGTCACAGTCATGTGTCCAGCAGTCAGGAAGACGATTGAAAGGACAAAGAGAAGGTAAAATAGAGTCAGATGTGCTGAAGTGTCCAAACTGTAAAATGGAGAGCAGTTTGTAGCATCTGCCAGTTCACCTGGATTAAGTGGATTGAATGAAGTAATGAGAACAGTTCAAACAGATACCCACTGGCTAGTAACCAGCATGTCTGTGAAGACTTTGTGCTCTGGTTGCTAGGACATGCTACAACCCATACCATCATGACTTCATTCATTTCTCCATTTTCAGGTACTTTGCCTAGATTAAGCTAGAATTTACCAAACAATGGTAAAATACTTGCAACAGCACACCATTGCAAATTTGTTTTTGTGTTTTCTCGTGAGTGTGGTGCTTGGGAGAGATGGCAGCCTAACAGTCCTGAAGGAGCAGCAGCTCTGCTTATCCACAAAATCAATTGCCTGTGACCCCTTAAGCATCTTCTGACCACTCTGTTGAGCTACCTCGCAGCTCTCCTTGTGGAGGGTCAGCATGATAGGCAGAAAGCTGCGGCAAGGGCTGTTTGCTGGGACCTGGGTGCTGTTCCTTTGGAAAGGAGGCTGAAACTCAGAAACTTTCACAGTAAGAGAGATCTTTTTTTTCTTCTTTGAACAATGCTTTTAATCTATTTCCACACCCAGCTGAAACTATGCTGCAACACTTCTGCTGCTAAATCAGATGCATTAAGTACAGTCAAATTTGTACATAAGTTTTGTAAGAACTGGGATGAAATAGAATGGAATGCCAGAATGACTCATTGTTTAATGAATAAGGCCCTAAGTGTTCTATTGATGCCATTTATAAATCTGTATAAAATGTATAGAATTCATGTCATAACTGGAATTCCAAGCACAGCAACCGTGTGAGCTAAATGATGATGATGATAGGGTACTGCACAAATTAATATGAATTCTAACACGCTTCTGCTTGAAAGCTGCTCAGACAGTTAAAAATAAGACAATTTCATTACACTGATTCGAATTCCTCAGAAATGCTGCTACTCTCTCCTTTGGAAATTGTAAATTACTGAAGAAGGTTCTTTTTTTGTGTGTGTTAGAGTCATAAAGTATAACCATTAAGGGGAAAAAAAAGTATCCTTTCAATTAGATATAGATATCAATGACAATGCACAGTGCAGTGGGAAAATAAAAGAGTTGGCTGGTATCGACCAGCTCAATATTTGGGACTCTTCTATTGGAAATGAACAAGCTGAGGCCAGAGCAGAGATGTGAACACACATCTCTTTCTGACTAACTTTTTCCTTCTCATTCTTTTCCCTTGATGGCTTAGGCATGGGAAGCAAGTGAAATTCAGCATGTCTAGTTTGAGTTTTTGAGGTAAGTTCTATATCCATTCAGACTTCAGAGGCAGACTTGTTAAAGATGTGGTATTGGGCCACATATATAGGCTTTAACCTTGAGATAAAAGCTTCCAGTCTAAACTGGCAAAGAAAGGAAATCTGACGTTTGGAAATGTTTTATTTGGGAACACCCACCCCACCCCCTTTTTTCATTCTTTCTTTTTTAAACGAGAGAAGACTTACAGTTGCCCTGACTCTGCTGATGCTCCAGGCAGTCCCAGTTGCATATATTTGGATTTATATATTCAAAATATAATATGTATTCTCCCGGAGCAAATAATGTTTTACATGCAGTAGGGTGAAATTAGCCTTTTTGTGCAATGTCATGGCCCTGTTTCTTGATTAAATAAGTTCAAGAATCAGGTTTCTGGGGCAGATATGGAAAGAAATTGAGATTCTGTGTTAAATGCAGTTGCTGCTCCTTAACTACCACTACCCCTGCACAACAGTGATGTGAAATTGATATGAGCATTGGTTATATTTTTGAGACCAAAAGCATGCAACATAGGAACTGTGCAACCAAATCTGAGAGGAGAGGAAGAGACATGCCAGCAAAAATGGCCCCACAAAGGGAAATATCTGAAGTTGCCATACTGGAGCCATTCCCATTAGAAAGGAAAAACAAATTGACATTATAATGGAAAGAAAAAAAGCAAGAATGAGGAGGTAGACTGAGAAATTCTCACAGTTTCACAGGGAGACATGCAGAGAAATGAAATGGTGACAAATTGAAAATGTTTAAAAAGCAATTCTTTTCCACCAGTACTTAATTTAAAAAATGAACCTAATTGCTTTTAGAAGTTAATTGGAAGTTTGCAAGTCTAGAACAAATTAGACACTTATGTTTTTAATAACCATACATAAAATTATGGCAATTCATTATAATAACTTTAAAACTGAGTATAGATTTTGTGTTTCAAGCTTAAGGATGAAGTGCAGCAATTCAAGATGCAGGGAAGAGCCAGGGGGAAGGACGGCTCTTGATTGTCCAAAGCTGCTATTAGAGAAAGTATGTTAGAGAATGCTGGATTGTTAGAGAACTCTGGATTCTGACCCAGTCTATATCTGTCTCCTGCAAAGGATTAAGCACATAGTTTGCCACCGGCAAATAAAAGTGAAGGGTTGGTAGATGTTTGGCTTTTGCTTGGCCTCTCGAACAGCAAGGAGAGTCACACCTAGCTCTGCTTTCACACCTGCTTTTCAGGGTGAGGTTAGAGCTGCTCTTCACCATGCAAGAGCATGCCGTACAGATGTGCTCAAGCTGTCAATGACTGCTGTGATGAGCTCAGGTGTGGTGCTGAACCAGCAACAGTCCTGCTGTCCAGGGCCCTGAGCTGGCACTTCCAAACAGTCCTGACTGGAGATTTGTAGTTGCAACAGCTCAGCTTGGTGCTACATTGGAGATCAATGAAGAGTGTAGGCAGACTCTTTGTCTTCCTTAGCTTCAGTGAGATTTAAGGAGTTGTTGTAAATAGCAGGTCAAACCCATTCCCGGATTAATGCCACTGGTGTGGGTTTATTTTAAAGTTTGTTTTCCTTGTGTTTGAAGTGGCCTCTCATCTCTTTTGACAAAGAAGGAATAGCAGTTGTGGCATCAGCGAGTGGTTTGCAACAGTGGTGTTTGCAGTCTGTCAGATGCCACAGCTTCCCCTTGGCTTTCCATTTCCTTTCATAAATGAGGTTGTTAGATTTGGAGGACAGGATTTAAAAAAGGATGAGGAGGAGAAGGAAAAAAAGAGGAAGGAAATGGAAAGGGAAGAAGGCAAGACACGATTGCTCTGTGCTGTAGATCTTGTGGTTTGAGCTGGTTTTGGAAATTGCCCTTCTAATGGCTTTTGAAACGTGAAAGGAGAAATTATTTTATATGGGCCCTTACTTGTTTCAGTCACACTTTTACCTTCATTTGTAAGTGAGAATAATTACTGAATGAGACATTAAACACTGTAGGTCTTAGTGGAAAAAAATAAAATCAGTTTCCACTGCTTACTGTGCTGGTGATGATGCAGTGCCACTGCTGAACCATATCTGGTTGTAGAGCTGTAGGATAAGTCAGCAATCTGTAACCATGGTGTGCTCTAATAAATCCAGAAGAGCCCTGTGTTGGTGGCTGCATTTTATAGAGTGGCTACTCAGGACCTTGCCTCAGATGTAAGGAACTGTAGTCTCCTTCAATGAAAGAGGATGTGCTGGTGGGATTGCTAGTGCGAGGGGTTCTGTGTTCTGCTTGGTTTGTATTCCAGTAGAGGGGCAATTTTGAACTGCCAAATAAGTAACCACAGTCTCATTACAAGGTGCATGCAGCCTCTCAGGAGGTATGCACACTAGCTGACTGCTGTGTATTTGAGATGTGGATCTCATAATATATCCTGTCTTGTTGCTGTCTAACATTTTACATGTATATCTCTATATGTACTTGCAGGTACGTTTGTCATGTGCCTGTGAAGTAGCACATTCCAAACCAACAGTGTCTAATGAGTTGGAAAGCCAGAAAAGGTTATCTGGAGCAAGGAGAACTGTGTGATATCTAGACTAGTAGAACACAAGGAAAGCCTAACAGATAGTCTGTGTGCAGTGAGTCAGTCCTGCACCAAAACTGAGTCAAGAGGTTCTGAGGGGTGCCTAGAAATGGTCCACTGGAGCACGAGTGGAGGAGTTCTGGCAGCTCTCAGTAACAGGGAACTCTCAATCTATATTGAAGTCAAGGATTAAACATTCAATCCATAAATTAGTGCTAGGAATTAAGAAAGACTACTTGACATCTGAAATCACAGGGAGGCTTTTTCTGTGTTATAAAAAGGCCTCTTGAAATTATTTAGAGCATGCTTCTCTTGCATTTTAAAACCAGGGGAAGCTGTGCAAGTGAGATGGGCCATTTTTGCTCTTGCTGAGCAATGGCTTAGTTCACACAAAGGACAACAGGATTCTTCTCTTTTTTTTCCTGCCACAGCTTTAGGAGTTAGATCCTGGATTAGATTGCAAACAAAATGCTTCCAGTTGCCATTTTTGTGACTCCTACTGTGAATCTCTTAGAATCATGTAATTTGCGTTGTCTGGAAGTCTGTTTACAGACAAGCTCTAGGCGATGGTACTCGAGCATGTCTTTAATAGCATCGACAAGCAGTGCCTTGAGACCCATAGAGGTGGAGAATTCTCATGTAACTTCACATTCTTCGTTGCTTCTTGTGTGATACAGACCTGAAAACTCCATAGCCCTTTGCTAGAGTAACAGTGAGGACAAAATGAGTCTCTCCTTTGCCTGGGTATCTGAGGGAGGTTTAGAAAGCTACACCCAGGGTAGAATTCACTTGGGAAGCAGCTCCCTTCCATGTTGCAAAGCCCTGGATCTGCTTTGTGCCACATTGCATTACATATTAACACAGGCTCTGCATTATATATTAACGCAGATTTGTCCTCAGATACCCTACTGTGGAGAAGGCCGTTCTGAGATCCTTAATAGAGCATTAGAGCAATTTGCCTGTGATTTAGTTTTAAGTGGACAAGGAGAGTGGTGACAAACGAAGCCGAGAGGCCCTAAAATTCTTTGAATATTCCATGTTTTCCTGGAACTGTTGGGAAAAGACTGCCAGAAAGGTCTTGGCAGGTTTTCGAGGTGACTGGCCAAGTCTGAAGCAAATGTGGATAGTTAATAGGCTAATGCAGCTCTAGGTCCAAATCCATACGTATGTAACATGCGTTTTTGTTTAAGACATCCCACCGCATGGAGGAACAAATGTGGTGCTAATATGTCTCCCTGAATGAGAAGAGGAAGGGAAAACAAACCACTGTCATCTTGTAACGATAATATAAGGGTTCTTTTACATTTTAGGGGCTCGAATTGTTAGTTGAAGAAGAGAAAATGTAGGAAAAGGCATTAGGAGACTTGTAGTGGCTTTCCCTTGAGGGCCCCACATTAATCAGGAATGGCTTACATAGCAATAGTTTGTTTTTAAGAAAAGAGGCAGAAGTTGTTCAAAGAATGGATTTCCATTGCTAGATTGACTTTTTCTTGTTACCATGCAAGTAATTAAAAATGGCAATTAAGCAGGAAAGTGATCAAGTAATGACTTGGGGCCTGCTGCTGCAGTTGATTCCACGTGGACAGCCCATTCTAGCATGAGGCTACCTGTGGGGGTCAAATGGTAAGAATTAAGGGCTGCTCCTGAGTCATCCCAGGTATAGGCTGTTTTGGGAAGGATTTCTCAGTGCACCAGCTTTGTGGTTCCTTGTGATCACGGGCACAAAAGGAATAGGTGTTTCATGTGGTGGCTGGCAGGAGTTGTCCCTGGGAAACACGAGTTCAGATTTCTCTGACACACCAGGTGAATTAGCTTGTAACTTTAAAACTGTCTCCACCGTGAGGGATTCCTGTTCCTATTCAGGTCATGGGGCCTGTCCTGCTTTGTTATTGATGGGGTGAAGACTGTGCACACTCACTACCATTAGAGTGGAACAATTTATTGTATTTTATTATTATTAAGCCATTGGTGCTTAGCAGTTCTGCTACAGACTCCCTATGGGGGTCTTAGATCAGTCCCCTTTTTTTTGTGGTTGTTTTTATTCATTGTCTTTAAAAGAACAGGTCCTTGTTTCTCATAAGGGGTACTGTAAAGACAGAGCAACTGATGATATGCAAATTGTTCAGAGACAGTATTCGTGCCTGTCATATTGGAATTGCAAGTGAGAACACTATGTCTCTATGAGGAAATGTTTCCTATGGGCTACCTCTGTGCCAACATAGACATACTTTAGCTGTGCAGAGGTAAAACTGTCAATGTTTATAATCCATTGGTACTTCGATTCAAAGAAAACCAACTTGAAAATGCCATTATTACCCTTTAAAAACCCTGACTGAAGGATGTCATTTATCATCATAATGAGTCATCTGATACTCAGGTTGTGCTGTTTGTTTCCTTTGTTTGGCATGTCATAAAAAACATTACACTGTCTTTTTGCATTACCAAAGCAACCCAATTGAAGTTTTAAGGTGCACTGGAGCCTGCAGTGCAACGTGAAGTGATGCAGAAGTACAGACTGGCACCAGGAGCCGGGAGAGCGGCTGCTGCGCTTGCGTCCCGCTGCTATTTCTGGCACGCAGAGATTGAGCAGTGCCTGACGGGCCAAACGTAAGTCCTCAGCGCCTGCCGCGTCTTCCTCGCCCCTTGACATTCATCCTGCCTCTTACCTGCCTCTTGATGTGTGGCTTTCTGATTTTTTTAATACACTCTCAACGCCAGTAAAGCGACTGAGTAGAAGTTACTGCGTGTTAAGACCAACGTGTCTGGTTGCACAAGTAGGTGGGGGCTACTAGACTTGTGTTCAGACTTTCCCCACATTGTTAAAGTGCCCAAGCCCGTTATTTCTTTGACAGCAGTGCCTAAATGGCTTGGAATTCTGGAAATACCCTGTGAGAAGAGACTCTCTGTCCCCAGGAGCTTGCAGCATAGATAGATAAGGCAGGCAGAAGAGGAAACACAAAGAGATGGAGAGACTTGTTCAGACCACTTAGCACATCAAGAGGCAGGACTGGGAAAAAGGGACAGGTCTTTTGAGTTCTCACCACTGTCATCACCACTGGTTTGGGATCCCTGTGGCTGGTTCTCTTCCAGCTTCTGCCCATGCCTGTGCAGGGACTGGTGGCTTGGGCCCACCAACCAGTAGAAAATATTTTGGTGTTCTACCTTTTGGTTTAATTCTTAAGCAGCGGCTGAGACAGGTATTTTTTGTCCTGAGAGAAATATGCCCTTGTCTATTGTTTAACCTGGAAAATATTTTGTTCTTTATCTTCTCAATAATTCCACCCTCTCCTGAAACAGAAAGTCAGTGCTAATGGGAATGGGCTGAGTCTGACAGGAGATCTGAGGGATATTTAAGGGTGGCTGTGCTTTCAGGTTGTTCAGGTCCCTGTAAATCTCTCAGGGATCTTTAATCAAGGCTCAGAGCCACAACTCCTTTCTTATGTGCAGTAGTTACGTTACCTATTTGTGTTGGGTTTATGTAGGGGAGAACTGGAAACGCAAAACCAACAAGAGTTGATTGAGAGACACCATCCAATGATTCTGTTGATATTTCAAGTACATTTTAGAAAAGCATTAAATGTTGACCAGACGGTTTTTGTTGCAGCCTTGTAGCTTAACATATTAATACAGCTCCATCAGTCAGACTGTGAAGAAATTATGGCACCAGGCCCAAACTAGGTTAGATTTATCTGAAATGTTAGTGATGTTCTTGGAGCTTTCATTATGGTTTAAGTGAATTGAGTCTTACTTGAAACTTTTGGGGGGACCTGAAACCGTGTGAAATATGAGGGTTTTCAGGTGCTTTATGTGATATGGAAATGGCAAATCATGCAAGAGCACATGTAATACTTTTTTTGCGTGACTTCATGCACATAAATTTGACTTTCACCTTGGGTTTCAAGCTCAGTTAAATCTGGTATGTATAGGAGAACTCATGGATAAGAGCAGATTAACTCCCCATAGACAAAACGCACATAACTCTTGGTATTGCATTCCCCCTTCTCATTTTCTTTGATATTGGATGAATTCATTTCTGTAACCTCTCTTGTCAAACCTCTCCGCTATTCATCTGACCTTCAGGTGAACTCTTCCCGTTTCCACAGACTTGGTTTTCAGTAAGGACACTGAATGGTGTGGTATTCCAGGGCCTTTCACCAGCAGCTGAACAGCACTGCTTCATTTTGCTTTTTGCTTGCTTTGCTCACCTTGAGATTGAATTGTTTTATGGTCTTCTCACCTTATTGTTTTAGCTGTTCTCCATTATCCAGGGACTGATACAGATGGAGAACAAAGATCTTTGAGAAACCTGTTAGCAGAATTGGGGGATGGAGAGAAAATACAACAACCTCTTTTTTAAGCTGTTAGGACAGTGCTTAGGTGAGGTAATTTGCTAACATAGGCCTTGTTGGGTTTGAAGGTGAAAGTTGGTGGGTGAGTCAGGTTAAAAGGAATTGTTGGTGATGACAGGGAATTTACATGGGCTCCAACCACATTCCATCCTCTCTGTTGACTAACAGGGTATCAGATGAGGATAAGCAAAGCAATCTGGACATAGCAGCTTTCTTCCAAGGACCTCAAAACACTCCAAGGACATGGTAAGCATTGTCAGGATGGTTCCATGTTATGGGAAGCAAGGTAGGAAGAGGTGAAGGGATCTTATCACTGATTTGATGTGGAATTGGACAGTGGTATACAAAACAGTGAGGTTTGAATTAGAAGCTCCTGGTTGTCACAACTCCTCACTTGGTAGACCACTGTTCTGGTAATGCCCAAATAATGACAGCTTCACCCAACTTTGCTTTGTGTTAGGAAATACTTTTTACTCTGCTGAAGACATTGTATTCATTTATCAACTGTTCTCATGTATTATCATATATCCTGTCCATATAGCTGAGAGAGAACTGTTACTTTAAAGGTATTTCCTACATAATCTCTGTATAATTTGTCTAGAGTGAAGTTATTGACTTGCCTCAAAAAAACCTTAAGGTTTCATAGTTCATGTTGAAGTTCCTAAAGCACCCTGTCTGACTGAGCATCCCTTCTCCTATGTGTCTTCTCCTTTGAATCACAAATTCCAGTTGGTCTTAGAAAAGATAGTTTGTCTTTATTCTGTTTTTCTGTTGTAACTGTGCACATACCAAGGTCTCTCCTTCCTTTGGACCAGCCTCCATAATTAAGTTCATTCTTCCTTTCTCTTTTCCAGCTTCTCTCTGCAAACTTCCCCTCACTCCATTTCTGCAAGAACTTTTCCTGCAAAGCAATTCTCTAGGAGGATTAGTGAAGGGGATACCCATTTGTTTATACCCACCTCAGCACGGTAGCAGCCAAAATTATAAGTTATTGGTCGTTAAGTGGCCTGTATCACACATCAAAAAAAGCTTCAGTCTTCTGGTGCAGTTTAGAATGGACAAGTGTCTACCTCACAGCTGCTCTGAACTTATCCCCAGTTCTGATGTTTGTTTGGTTTTGTTCCTTCTAAACCTGATCACATTGGTAATATGAACAGGCATGCTCAGGACCAAATGAACTGCAGACACTCATCTCCTTTTTAAATACAACAACAATTTTCAGACCCCTTTCAGTTGTGCTTATGTCACTAAAACAAAAACCCCAACCAAAAAAACCCCAACAAAACAACAACAACAAACAACAAAAGAAATATGAGGAGTTGTGAAAACCCCTCAAAGTTTCTCTGTTTAAATATCAAACTCCTGGTGGTCACAGTGCCAGGTGATGTTGCCAATGTATTTTCTTCCCTGACTGGAATGCCAAAGCAGCGAGTCTATGTTAAAGACATGGCTATGATCAAAAGAGAATGACACCTCTATTCTCTCTCTCTCTCTCTTTTTTTTTTTTTCCTGTGCCAGATTGGAGGCCCTTAGGTTTTGGAATTTGAGTCTTTGAAAAACAAGGTTACTGGACTCTAGTAAATGAAGTGTCCGGATGTTAGTGGTGATTCATAAAAGCAATTCAAAAAGGAAAGTGCTTTTCCGCTGAGCGTGGTGTCTTGGTTTGAAGACGTCCTTAATTGTCTGTGTAATGCTGCAAGGAGTGGTCAGTGGATAGTGACTGCTGGGTTTAAAGTTGAGGATCCGTTTCCAGCATAACACTTCTTCTCATATGGTTCTGATGATCAAAACCTCTTTTCCTTTTTTTTTTTCCTTTGGTAGTTGAATCTTTCTGACTTAGTTTCAATCTTGAAACTGTTCCCATCTCTTTCTCTCATTCTTAAATTTGTGAGGAAAAAAAAATAACCTCCTGAGGATGTAATATTTTCCAGGGAAAATGCTGGAGATGGCAGATAATTGAAATTCATCAAGTACATTTTTTTTTTCCCCCCCAGTGCTACTCTCATGCATCTCAGCCCTGACCTCCTGCAAACACAGAACGCCTCATTTGTACAGCTTTCAAAGCCATCCTCAATCAGCAACACTGAACTCAGTTAAAACATGATTAGGGTTATTGTTGTATACAAAGATCCATCAGCCTGGCCACATAACCCAAACAAGAAGGAGACCCTGAGGCACGCTCTACAAGCTTCTGCCTACGTGGCTTTTCAAGTCATCTCAACCAACCTGTTAGCTATCGGTGACGGCTCTGCTGCTCTTCTTCTAGAGCAGACACTTCCACTCTTACTGCCTTCTGCAGGTGGATGCCTCTCTCTTCTCTTGAGGCTTGTGCATGTTCCAAAGCTGGAGCTTCAATTTGCTTTGCCCTCACATACACCCCTTGGTTAGCCCGTGCATATATATATGCTAAGGAAGCAAAATAGTTTACTGATATATCATGGATCATTAGATGGAGTAACTATTCTTAAAACATCACCACTATAGATACAATAATTAGAGATGTGCTTTTGTTAACATTGTCAGCCTCTACCCTCTTGTACAGTACCCTTGGGTACTAAATAATTACCCACTTCGTGTGGTTATCTAGCTCACTAATTACCCACAAAAATTGGGGTCAGGTGTTAACTGCTTGAAATAAGTATCCTCTAAAGATTTGGTTAAATTGTATAAAGAAATTACGTGTTTGCAACAAAACTTAAAGGAAACATTTTTTTGGGTAAGGAAAATAAGGGACCACAAAGAAAAAAGAGAATGGATGTAAATTGTTCCCTGTGATGGCAAAGTCTTGCCCACTGCTGTGATGGTGAGGGAATCTGTAAGGGGAGTGAAAGGACAGTTAGCAGATACAGTCTGTCTAATCCAGTCTACTTTTCCCAAAGATTAGACCCCCTCAGTACACAGGGTTTGATTCTTCCCCTATCTGGTCTGATGTCAATCAGGATTATGCCAGTATAAATAAGAAAATTTGTATCTGTGGATTCCTGGACTGACTTGGCTGCATAATCCCTCCCCTCTCCTGTCACCCAGGGACTTCTGCATTGCACCCAACAGTCTGATTATGTATCGTGTATTGATTTGCATATGCTTGTAGTAGTTGTTTGGAACTCTGTGTGCATGCAGAATTTCATTCTGAGGCTGCAGATCATAAAATGCAGCTCGCTTTGAGTAATAATTTAATTCCTGTGCTGAGGGAGTTACCCCAGTGAGTCAAAGATTTCTAGATAGCCCCACCCTCCCCAACTTCCCGAACACTTACACTGCAGTCACTTTCTCTTTGCCAGACCCACACAAGATGTCTCACTAACCCAAATCCCAAGAGGCAGCTTCTCCTGCTTCCCCCGTTTTAGCCCCTAGAAAACTTGGCGATAAAGCCCTGCAGCCCTTGAAACACCCGGCACGTGTAACAGAGGGATGGCTAATGGACCGTCTCCCTAACCTGGTTTCTTGGATAGGTGCTCTCTGTCTTCAGTACAAAGGAAACAGCTTTCAGTGGGAGGTGAGAAGGTGTTTCTGAAAAATCCCACTGTGCACCCATGGGGGTGTTTAGATACCCAGCTACCTTGAAGCCCTGAGCACCTGTGCAGTGCACAGCGCAACAAAGAAAACCCGTTCTGTGGTTAAGGTGCTTCATCTCTTTCCTAGCAAGTAACACCTCTTCCCACAAGCAAGCATGGTCAGGTATTGAGCATTGACATCCCATGGCTGGGGGTGCTCAGGTAAGGCCCCCCCGGCTCCGTGTGGGCTGCCTCCGGGGGGTATACCTGAGCTCCGCATTGTGTAGCGCATCCCTGGCAAATGCAGGGAGCAGCCTCATAAAGCACAATGCAGATTTAGTCGTCATCTTTGTCTCTTCCCCCCCCCCCACCACACACCCACCCCACCCCCCCCCCCCACCCACCCCCCCCCCCCACCCCCCCACCCCCCCCC
>WBNH01006306.1:95085-111884 GCA_013401255.1 Urocolius indicus | reverse complement strand
GGGGGGGGGGCTGCGGAACCGCTATTGTCTCCGCGCTGTGCGGAGTTGGGGGGGTTGGGGGGAGGCGGGAGTTGCGCGGNCAAAAAGAAAAAGACTCCCCCACCCTCGTTTTAATTTTTTTTTTTCCTAGTGGAAAAGGCGAATTCTTGCAAAGAGAAAAAGAGGGAATTAGCAGCTAAAATAGGAGGCATTTTCTCCCCTAATTCTGCACGCAGGTTTGAGGTGCGGGGAGAGTCCTCTGCCAGATTGGAGCTGAACAGCCCTCCCTGTTACTAAAAACTTCATTAGGTTATAAATACCCAGTTGGAACAATTTCTTTGTGAATCGATCCAGAAGTGCTCCTGCAACGTTTCTACCTTCTGCAGACAAAAGAAGGGATACAGCGTTGGGGGGTTATTTTTGCTTCGTGCATCCGGCTGCAAGCCTTTCTTGTCCTAGCATCACACAGTTCCTTCAAGGATAATTTCATCAGTCTCTGTAGTTGCACATTTTCACTGGAATAAAAGGAAGCTGTGGACAAAAGGGCGTATATATTTTTTTTTTTCCTCTTAAGAGGAAAATAACAGAGAAAATAAATATTAGGCGTTAATTTAATGAACAAGTAGACGAGTAAGTCAGGCTTAGTAAGGAGTGAAGATCTTATTTATCACTAAACAAGAAAATAATACCAGCCTGGGACTAGTTTGAATTAAAAGTATATCTAAGGTGCTATCGTGACATTTAATAGAACACATCCCCAAGTAATCTGTGCAGTATGTGATGCAGGTAATTAAAGAGAGGAAATAGAAACAAAATGAGGGTTTTTTTTATTTTTAATATTGCTTTAAAAAAACCCAACAGAACTTAAATAACACACATTTTGCAGAACTCTGGCATCCAGGGGTTCTGCCTGAGCAGCGACTGTAGCATTTAGCTCTGTGACTTTGACCTCATTGCGGCTTAGCTGGAACTTGCTTTCCCAAGTTGAAAGGCGTGGGGTTTGGTGGCAGTAAAAGGTTAAAGGAAAAAAAAGGTCTAAGGCATTCTGCAGTTCTCCATTGTTGCTCTTTTATTTCAGGGGTTTTATCAGTACCTAGAGTCGCATAGTACTGCAAGCTCAAAAAAAAAATGGAGAATACTTTCCCTTGCCTGAGTTTCCTGAATCATTTCCAAAGGACTTAGGGATTTATTGGGCCAGGTACCAAATTGTAGTTGAGATCCTCTGTGGTGGCTGGTGCTGATTAGATGATTCATTAATTTCTAATCGATTTCGAATTCGGCACTTCATTCACATTGTAAATCCTTGATATTAAAACGCAGCTTCTGTTGGAATCTGATTGCAGCCTCTTCGCAAAGTCGTACCAACCCAGCCAAAATGCTGGTTGAAAAATGGCATAATATACCTCTTTTTTGTTGTTGTTGTTGCATTTGTTAACTCTTTAATTTCTCTGTCCTGAAGTCTTTGGCCACACTTCAGCAAAGTCATGAAAGGTTTATTCATAGCACATTTGCACACATGCCAAATAATATTGGAATGGAACCCCAATAAAGAATAGAATGACAGACACTACCCAGAGCAGAAGGTAAATTTAAGCTGCACCTCTACCCATTGGCAAACAATTTTTGCCTATTTTAATGGCCACTTCCCTTTTGTGTTGCCCTCATTTCGTTCGCTTGGCTGTGGGCGAGGTGGAACGCAGCCGTACAGGGAAGAAGTTTGAGACGTGGGCTTACAAAAGGCACCCGTTTTCCAGGGTCTGTGTGCAGCTCTGCACGGGGCTGCAGCTCGCCATGCTTGGAAGAAGAGCCTCTCTGCCAACTGTACCACGTTCTTGCTGCCCTGCCTTTTTCCCAGGGCTCGGAAGGGAAAGAGCATCCCGGTTCTTCTTCACTCTTGGGAGCCCACACATTGTTTCAATAATCCAGGCAATAAATGCTAATTAGTAATGCTTAAGGACCCTACCAGTCAGAGTAATTATCATAATTTACCTCTTCCTTGTTAAAAACATTCCTTGCTGATTTAGAATCTTTTTTTTTTGAAGCGATAGTTTCTTTCCTCTTCCCCTGGAAAGGACTCGGGGTTGCGTTAGCAACGTGGGTCTGCTCTAACACTGAAACACGACGCACATATTGCATGGGGATCTGGAGCTGGAGAGAAACACGTGGAAAGGTTTTTCCCACACATAAAAATGTATTTTAAACCTGATTTTTTTTTTCCCCTCCACCTTTGCCTTCCCTTTCTGCTCTTCTCTCCCTCCCCTCGCCTTCCCCAGCACCACCAAAAACCACTTACAGAGGGAGAACAAAGGAAATCGCTAACTATAAAGGCATCATTAAGTATGAACAGCAACAGCAAGATAGAGTGTGTGATATGACAACATATTTTATTGCACAAAAGTAGAGATAATTAAATAATTCAGTGGTATTCTTAGCTAATTAGCACAAAGATCTTTCAGAAGCCATCAAGAAAATGGATCTCATCAAATCTAATAATACGCTGCATTTCCCAAAGATGCTTCATTTTCCGCTGCCGCTTCCCCACCTGACACTGCAACACGAAAAGGTTACAAATAGTTGCACATTTAATTGGGCTGCTTCTCCAGCCGATATTTTCTGCATCAGGTGATTAGGTATTTAGAAGAAGCGAACATGTATGGCTGGAATTTTGCAGTATTAGACCATAGTGAAGATCATAGCTTCATAAAAGCCGGGTCTGTTGTAAGTGATCCATTAGAAAGATTAAATTATCAGCCAGGAGCCACAAGGTTGATGCACTGACTCATTTGGATTTGGAGTTGGTGCTGGAGCCTGAGATCTTTGGTTTTTTTTATAGAGACAATGGGGGAACCTAGATTGCCTGTTTCCAGCCTTTTTTAACAGTGAGAAATGCGTGGCTGAGTCCAGGAGAGATCTGGGACCTCGGGTTTAACGTGGGCTCTAATTGCAAGGCCAAAGCCTTGTCTCGTTGGCCAGTGGGACAAACTGGGAATGGCTCCATTGCTGTCAGTGGAGTTGTTTTAGGCCTTCAGTAGGACAGCTGTCACCATCATGGCATGCAAACACTTTTTCCTCTGGATGCATGGGGTTTTTTTTCAGCTGGAATCGGTGACTGTGTACGTTCACGAGCACAATCCGTGTTGGCAGTCTACAGATTCTATACAGGCAAACAGGCTGCATGGACAAGTACCTGCAGGGCATTGATACTGCTACTGGAAAACTCTGTTAGGCATGTTCTCAGTAATGAGGTGCATCAAATATTACTGGGAACATCTCAGTGTATTATTCAGAGTATCTCATTATGCTCCTTTGATCTAAATGTATCCACAGGTTCATGTGATGCATTTACAAACTGTAATTTACTGCCTCTGTGTTTGCTGTGTTCAAGGTTATATTTTTTTTCCTCTGCCAAACAAAGGAATGTCTGAAAATTTGACTTTGCCAGTCAATTAAACATCTCCTGTTTTAAGTGAAATGTCAGCGCGCAGCTCACCCTTTAAACAATGGAATGGGATGTGATTTAGTCTTTCAGATACAGCACTAATTCTTGTTTTCACTCTGGGATCAAAATGAACTTCACTCCTCTGTTACTGAACACAAAACTGTGTTTTACTGTTAAGGTGCATGTTGATTCCATGAACTACCCAGACAAGTAGTGCTGTGGGGTAAGATGCTCTGGTTGGTATTTATTTGTTATGCATGCAAGGGGAGAACTTACAGGCTCACCCTGAAATTGCACAGTGCCCAATGTAGTAGTATTCCTACTCCATGGAAGGAGACTTTTTCCTGCTCAAATGAGATGGAGACTGATCTATACAAGGTAGATGGAGGGAATACGAGGGGGAAAGGCCCAGGGAAGCACAGCACGTCTTTAGCAAAGCAAGAATGCATGTCTCCTGGTTTACAGAGCTGCTGTATTTAAAGGTATACATTCTTCCTCTGTGGAACTTTCTAGGTTGTGAAAAAGGCTGCTGGTGCGCCAGAGGACCCTCTCATGTACCCCCAGATGTAATTACGAAAGAATATGTTACTTCTGTGAGCAAGCCATGCATTTTTGCTCTTTTGTTTTGGTGCCATTCACCCAATGCTTGGGCAACTGCCTGTGATATACAAGGGCATTGCAACCAATTAAAACCCAAAAAAAGACATTTTTCCAGATGAAAGATGAGTCTGTGATTTACATGGTAGTCCAAGTGACTGTGGAAGGCTGAGACTACTGCAGTTGTTTTTATTTAACAGCTCTTCCCTCACCATAGTCAATGAATCCGTAATCTCCTGGACTGAAATGTCTGGCAAGTATAGAATCATTTATTTGCTGGCCCTTGTATCTTTGTGTCCTGCTCACAGAGCTCTACCCACAGCAGTGGGCTGATGGTACACTGGGTATGAATTTTATGTTCTTTAGGGAATGGGGCGGGGGGGGGGGGCATAAAAGGGTGCACATAGGCTTTACTGTGCTGTGCTTGGTCCTCATGCTGTCCCTTAAGTAAGGGATAGTGTCCAGCAGCAGCTCTTGAAGGGTGCCTTGGGCTTCTGAGAAACAAGGAGCAGATCATCTCTGGCAGGTTTATTTCCTGCTGCTGACTCTCAGATCGTGGCTGCTCATGTCAAACAGCCAACACACTGACTGAAACTTGGTGCTATTTGCTGTTGTGTACCTTCGGAAGATGGGACAGAAGGGGTGCCCTCGGGTGTCCTGTGTGGCAAAGAGGAGGATAAACTAAGTCTCCAAAGAGCTCCCTCTGGCTACTACAACAAGCTGAACCGATGGCTTCTGCTCCCTGGAAGCTGTGTCTGATGATCACAGGCTATTATATACTTCTCACTTGACTGCCCTGCAGGTAACTCCACTTTTAAGATGAATTATGCAAGAAATGCTGTGAAGCATCAGACATTCATGAGCTGAGGATTGAGAAGAGTCCTCTCTCAGTGTATGAACTCATTTCTGGATAAAGTCTGAGACTCACCTGGATTCCAGCTTCTCCTCAAAGGACAGAAAGTGCAAAGGATCCAACAAATACTTGGTGGACTTTGGGTTTTTTTTCCCTGTGCATATGTGCTTGTATCGTGTCTGAACTTGCAAAGAATATACTTGCTTATTCACAAGGAATCCAGTAAATGGTGACTCTGTAAATCAGTTACTTCAAGTGTGTTTGTCTCATTTGATCACCCTTTTTTTCCCCCCAGGGTATCCCTTTGCTTTTAGAGCACCTTGTTCCCTTGAGGAAAGGATGGAGTGGTTGGGGCTGGCTTCTCCCTGGGGCTTCAGCTGGGGGGAGAATACCACCTCGGGGAGAGGGTTGGTGGGCACCACACACAGATTGATCAAAATTTACCCTCAAGTCTGTTGTTTGGTTGAGTTTTCACTTCACAGCTCTCTGGCAGGGTAAGGTGATTTAAAAGATGGGTTGCACCTCATTGTTGAGGGCCCAAACCCACTAAAAACTCAGGAAATCTGTATTTCTCCTACATTTCACGGGTAATTCAGATATAACAGTACAGCTTGGGCACATGCCTCTTCTCCTTCACCCCACTTTGTTCTTTCTCACGTGACCTAACGTGCCACGTGTAGTTTCGGGGTGTAAGGTGGATTTTGAAAGCTGCTGAGACATAACTGGAGGAGGAGGGAAGCCCTGCTTTTGAATTGGTGGCACTCTGCTTGCTGTCTTTGTGTCAGCATGCAGTTTCTTTTGGAATATATGAATAGAAGAGTTAAAAATAGTGATCAAAATCCAGTAGAAACATGACACTTTGGTACAATTGCCAAATGTACTCTATAAGGATCTAAAGCCCCCTTATTCCTCAGGCAACCAAATGCTGCTTTTTGTTGCAGTCCTGGCACACAAAGTGGCAGAGAAAATTGCCCCATTTTTTTTTCCCCACGTTCCCTGTTTTAGGAAGACCTTTCCCTAAATTTTACCCTCCCCAAAGCACAAGCCTCTACCTAGATATTAGAGCATGTGTGGTTGGTGTGTATTCACTGGGAGCTGGAGATAGGCAAAAGGAGGCTCCAGTGGCAGAACCAAAGCTGAAATGAGTATTTCCCTCTCCAAGCCCATAGATGAAGCCACAGTGGGGGAGGTGTGTTTCCACATTTATCTTTTCAGTTGAGATATAAAATCCAAGGTCTCCTCTGTTCTTCAGGGACAGATGTCCAGGGAGAAGTTATGTTCCTTTGGCACATGCTGTGTGAAACCTCTACTTCTTTTTTTTTTTCCCTCCCTCTTTAAAAAGAAAAACCAATAAAATCCTATTTTGGTTTCAGTACCCCTAAAAGAGACAACAATGTTGTTGGAGCTATCTCCTCACCTCACCAATAAAGAGACACAATATTCTGGGATGTGTTTGATCCTCTCCAGGTTGGAATGTATCTGTCTGTTGGGAAACAACACAGGGCTTAATGTTATGAAACATATGGAGCAATATATGAGTGTGTTTTGTTCACATATGATGGTACCTCATTATTTAGTAATGCATCACTTCTACAGCAAGTTCCATCTGTGGATCTCAAGGCACTTTCTGCAGAGAGAGCCGAATTAACTCTCACATTCCTTTGTGAGGTGGGTATGGAAATGTTCCTGGTCCTCATTCATAGGAGGGGAAACCACAGGCAGAGAATTGAGTCCCTTATTTCAAGATTCTTAACCTCCTTTCCACACTTCGTTTTTCCTGATCACAAGGAGTGAGGCTATTCCTTTTCAACCCAACTATCAATAAAACACATCAAGCACTAGAGAATCAAATTTAATCTGATTGAGGGGAATGATGGTGGTGGTGGTGGTGGTGGGGTGTTAGTTGGTTTTGTTTGCTTGCTTTTTGTTTGTTTTCTCTGGGACAGGGGAAGGGAGACTGGCTTTCAACACAGACAGTTTGCTGTTCACCAGGCCAGGGATATTCTGTGTAAAGCTTGTGGGGTGGGCAGGTGCTTAGGACTTCTGAAAAAAAAAAAAAAAAAATCAGCCTAAAAGCACTGATGAGAAAGTTTGGGTTAAGCATTTTGCTTGAGATGGCAGAGCTGATAATTGGATTTCAGTTTTCTGAGATCCAGTCCATTATTTCAGCTATAAATCACAGTGCCTGCAATCACTTGTCTAATGCAGCCTTAGTTTTAAAATGTTTCCTTTACAGCCTTTTCCATCTGTGCCCACGAAGACACCTCAAATGTAGGTAATAGAGCAGTGGAGGGGTAAAGCTGTGCCTTCAGCAGCTCTTAGTGCACTGCACTGTAGCTTATTGACTCCTACCCAGCATCATCTCTCACCATAAAGCACTTTGGGATGTTCACTCTTGAGTGTGCTACATTTGGCAGCTTGAATACCTTTTACACCTGTGAGGATTTTACATCCTAGTCAGGGGAGCTACTTTCCTACATTTATTGGGTTCTGTTGGGCTAATTTCAACACAAACTCCCTAATTGTCTGCACCATTTGCTCCCTGTTTAGCTTGAGCCTGGGGACAAGAAATTTTGTCTCCACAGTAAGGTCAGACACAGGATGTCTACATTACCTTCAGCACCTGGACTCGAGCTTGGGTTTAAGCTTATGAGCTTACCTGTGAGCTGAAGTCAGTGCCAGGTTCAGGTGGATTTGCAATGCCAATCAGTTCCCATTACATGGGTAGTATCTGAGGTTACGATTCTGCAAGAAAACAAGTCCCTGTGTTCATCGGCATTTGTCTGAAACAAGTCACACAGATAAGGTACACCTAGAAGTCATTGCTAAATCAAAACTTTTAGCTTCTCTAGGTGCTAAGTCTGTTTTGACCTCAAGACTAAAGAGCTGCTGTCTGCATAGATGGGCCAGAGAGCTCTGGAGGCTGTGATTGGGGGATTAATGGAGGGAGGTGTTCCTTCAGGGAACATATCTTTCCATTTTGCTAGCAGCCTGCCCCTGCTCTTTACATCACCTGAGCCAGAATATCCTTTCATATGGACTTCCACTTTTCCCTGCTTGCTGCTGAAACAGAGGACAAAGGTAATAGGCTTCCTAGTAACTCTCTCCCTGACTATCTGCAGGCAATTAATTCCTGATGTCTTCAGCATTGTTGGTGCATCTTATTTCTTACATGAAACCAAACATTTTTACTCCTAGAAGGGCAGATGTTTAAAGAGTGAGCCCTTAAACATTATCTTCTTCTTCTTTTTTTGATTTTAATGAGTTTATTTCTGAGTTTTGGCTTTTTCCCTGCACCTGCTACTTTCAGAGCCTTACCTCTTTCCTAAGAGATGGACTTTGATGCTAAAAGCACACATGCAATGGGGGGAATTATTTCTTGCACTGCCTCTAATGTCATTGTCAGGATTGCACCAGGCATAATTCTGACCTAGAGACAGTAAGATCAGATGTTAAAACACTGAACTAAGAGCCCATCAGCAGGAGGTCTTGTTCCTGCTGAGATTAGTCAAGCCCATCCTCCTAGACATTTTTTATCCATATCAAGAGGAAGTTTGGAACTAGATTTAATCTGTTTCCCAGAAGTTGCTGATGCTTTAATGTAAAATGAGGAGTTGTCAAGGCAGGAACAAATTCTTGGAGCCATTACCAGACTTTCTCTGGTGTATCAAAGAGATGGACTGATCTGATATACGATGGCCATAAGTTATTACTGTCTTCACAAACACACACATCGAATTCCTTTCCTACCTTCACACACCCACAGCCCCTGTCCCATGTTTAGGAACACAACAAAATGGAAAATTAGGCCCCACCTCACCATTCAGTGTCCTTAAAGAGATCCAGCTGAGTAAACCAAAGCTATTGGAAACAGCCTTTCATCTACTAATGGTCTAATGGGATCCCTTTGTGTTGATTTTAGCACTTTCTCTTCTTGGCTGAATTAAAGAATCCACTGCAGTAATGCCCAACCTTTTATTGTTGTGCCATGTTATTCATGAATTATTCCCATTTCATGGTTATTTTTGTTTTGGCACATGGCTGGTTCTAAAATATTTGTAAGACAAAAGAAAGGAACATAGTTTTTCCACTTCCTGTCTGTCTGTCTGTCTGTCTAGAGCTGTGGGTCCAAACACTTTGAGAATCTAGCTGATAATTTATGAGGGTACAGGATGGGTGTGAGCCAAGAGCTTGGCATCCATAGACCTGCATGTGTTCTAGGCAAGTTCTAGTCCCATTCCTGCTACTCAACAGTGATTGTTACTGGCCCGTCCCTAGGAAATGGTAGCAAAACCAGAACCCACGTCCTGAGTCTCCTTAAACAGTGGGCACAATTTGCATTGGACTTGATTTATACTGCTAGTCAGCCTTTCTTTCATAAGCGAAGTGTGTGGAGAAGCTGCTTCCACCTTTGATGAAGAAAATCCTGTCACATTCACGTCTACACAAACTGCTTAATAAAATGCAGAGGAAACATTAAGCAGTGGCACATGATAATGGGACTGCCCCTGCCCCTCCAGTAACAACGGCTCAGTCCTTCTAATATTGCACAAACTGACATCTCTCTTCTAAAAATAGATGTCTGAACGTTCAGTCAATGGAGTAATCCAATTGCCTGGACATTCTTGAGTGCTTTATCGTTTAAATTGTAATAAATCACAGTATGCCACAAGCTGTATTGAGCTGCATCAAGTTACATTCTCACCCATAACATGCGGTGACCAGATGAAATCAGTGTGACGTGATGTAATTGGACTGAAAATTCAATGCATGCACTGTTTTGTCTTTAAAAGTTGGCTTCAATAGGTCTCTCAAAAATTAGGTGGAGTCTCTTAAAAAAATGACTGCCCCAGTCACATTTTGACTCACTATTTCTCCCCTTTATTTAAACAGTGAGCATATGGGGGCCTGCCCTCAAGTCCATTTGACTCTGCTGAAAGATAACTATTGATCCCAGACTTTGGATCTGTCTGATTGGCACTTTTGCAGTAAAATACAGAAGAATCATTATGAAGCATTTTCTTTTAGGCCAGCTGGACTAGCACGCTACTGCTGTCGTGAGTTTCTCAGGAATATGCTTCCACAAACTTCCACAATGATGGGGAAAAGCTCCTTATATTTAGTTCCCTCCCTGCCTCCTTTCTTCAGTAATGGGATGCAATAATGTTAACTGTCCTAAGCAGTCCCTTCTTCCTTAGAGTGACATTCCTGTGGACCACCTTAATGAATTTCCCCCTCTCCTTGGTTTTCTGAGTGTTTCAGATGTTTATACAAGAGCTATGAACATAAAAGGATTATTCATAACGCTGTTGTTTCTGAAACGAGGGACTAAAGTTAAACATAATCCCTTTCAGTCCCCAGCTGATGTAAATCATTCTAACTCTCCTGGAAGTTGCTGATGAAATCTTTTTGTGCACCCAGCTAAGGATTGCATTCTGCAGGAACAGGAGGAGGGAAGAGCATTGAATAAAGCTGATGGGAACAATCTCGTGCCACCGGTGATGATGTCTGTGGATGCCCAGTGTGCTGGAAATTCAACAACAGAGTCTGGCTCTGCTGCCAGAGGTGAAGGCTTGATGAGATTATGGCTTGAGCTGCCAGAGCCAATGTCACTGATAACAGGTAATGGTGGGGTGAAAATGCAACGGTAAAGAAATCAGACCAACTTAGTCACCTGAAGGAGCGTGCAGAGCCCTCACTGCACTAGCTCATGGTGAAGTGCATGCTACATCTTTTGGCCAAGCTTATTAAGGTTAGCTAGTTCAGGCCCAGCTACATGTGCTGCTTTTCATTGTTGTGGCACTTAAGCTCTTCTTCAGTACTGCTAAAGTTTTATTGCTGCAGAGTTACAGTGACAAAACTGAACCCGCTCGTGGGGCTGCAGTTGGTACACACTTGCAGTGGATAGAGCTAAAGTGGAAGAAGGGAGAATGTCAGCTCTGAGTCATTTTCCCCAAAGTGAGAGAGATACGAGGTCAAGTGACTTGATAAGAAAGATGAGGAAACTGGAGGAGAGAAATATGGGAAAGGGGGAAAGTAAACCAGCAAGGGATATGTGTCCTGTTGCAAACTCTGACCCCAACTGTAAAAGGGAAGATGCTGCACAGGGTTAGCCCATTGTGTGCAGTTCACTCTCACCGTGCAGGGTCCCTGATGAGGCAACTGAAGTGTGTGTGGGGACAGAAGTCACTGTATTGCAACTACAATGGAGGCCAGAGTTTGTCTTTCTCACCTCCAGCTGACCAACCCTGGCAGCACTGAGGCAAGGTGTAGCCATGCCTTCCCTCAGCCTGCTCAATGTGCTCCACTTCGCATTACACTGTCTTTTTTAAAGAGCAATTCTAACCTCAGATTAAGAAGTGATAGTGCATGCAGTTGTGTTGGCATTGCTAGAGGGAGATACTTCCCCTATTCCCTCTGCTGAGAGCTGCAATGTACAGCATCTGCTGGAAACAGCCTTTGAATAAAGCCCTGCTGCAATCAGAGCACAGGAGCACCCATGAGCTTCATGTCCCACCCTTCTCCACATGATTTAGACAAGTTAATCAAAGGAGGCTGGGATTTTAAAAGTGAGGAGTTCCACTGCCAAACCAACTCTTCAGTGTTCCATTTATTGTTCCCTTTGACCAGAACAGACCTCATCCCTGCTACTTACATACCCTATTTCCACAGACTTAATGGTTACAGCGTGGTAACGAGCTGTAGATATCAGATGCTCAGATAAGATGGATCTAATGGTTGTGTTGCTGTTTGTAGGGAAAAATGCAGTAATTATTCAACCCTCCATTTTACAGGCACCTACAGGCACCTGTGTTCTCCTACAGCAGATAAGAGTGCACGAATAAAACTCACCTTGTGGTGGAAGAGATTTCCAGTACCATCCTGCAAAGTCCCAGGCAGTTGTAATGTAGCTGAAGAAGCAGAGACAAAATCTTTAACAAATGGAGCCAGGAAGGAAACGGCTTTAATTCTTTGGCCAGAGAGACTCTCTGATGAGCAGTGGTTTACATGACTACAAACAGACAAAAACCCTCTGGGCTTTTTTTAAAGTCTTGTGGTCTTCATATTTATAGGAGAAAAATGCCAAGAAATATCAAAGCTGTATCTTGTCTTAGTTTGTTAGCACGATTCCCTGGACTGCAAAGTTGATTCTTTTTATTGGGCACAAAGAAACCCCTCTTTTCCTCTCTGTTTTCAGTGAGGACTATCTGAGCTTGGCACAGAGACCCTCCAACAGCTTTCAGTAAGTTCTTCAGCCTCTGGCCTTGAAGCTATAAGTTCCCATGGCCCTTTCATGCTCAAATTCCTGGTAGGAAGTTTGGTTTTTCAGTGCTTTACTATGGTTTTCCTACCAACTTTGATCATCACTCTTGGGAGTCTCATTTACACTCAGCTGCATCCGCATCCCTGGCCTTAATCTTTCATAACTGAGTGGCCTAGTTATCAAAGTGTGACAGCTATCTTAACCCCCCACCCACTTGCCAATGTAGATGTAGGAGACTCTCCAACTGTTATGAAAACAGATAAGTTAATTGACTAGGCTGTTTCTTGTCGTACTCCAAATATTTGGTCTCCTTCCTCACTACAGCTTGAGCCTCTCAATTCTCTATCAATATAGTTCCCACCTCCATAGCAGCAGAGGGTTCTCTTTATTTTTCTGAGTAGCATGTTTCCATCAACACATGATTAATTTTTGCTCACCACTTAGCTGGACACATCTTTACTCTTGAGGGGCCACCTTATCACAAGTGAAGACTAACAATTACTGTGTTCTTCACGTGCATACGCAGTTCCAGCTCTCTCAGCATGACTCAGCAATGTCATCATGTTGTGTGTGAATAATAAACCCGCCCCTCAACCAAGCAGAACCTTGGGTCTAGGACAATGTCTTCTCTTGGGTCTGTGCTTCAGTGATGCCATGAAGTGATCAGCAGGAAAACCAGCAGAAGTGGTTAGAGGTTGATGAGTAATGACATCTTTTTTGGAGGGGGAAAAAAAAAAAAATCTGAGAGAGCTGAGGTTTTGTATTCAAGAGAAGGCTGAAAGTGAAACTTGAAAATTGCCTTCAAATACATAAAAGAAGCAGAGAAGGGAACACATTGTTCTCTGTGTCCGCTGGAGATGAAGCCCACGAGACAGTTGTGTGATTCTTCTCAAAGAAAAAAAAAATCCCCATATTGTGCTGATACAATTTGACAGAAAGAGGATCTGCTGGACTGCAGGGTGTAACACATTTTGCCTGCTTATGTCGGGGTTCTTTTCCCCTAGCTTCCTCCATGGCAGTCCATTCCAAAGTGGCTTATTTCCTCTGATGGTTAGCAAACGACTGTATCTACGAGTTATCCCTCATTTATGATCTTCTCATAATGATAAAGCGGTCCTTTTAGGAGTCCTGTTGCTTGCCAAAAACCTATTAGTGCGAAAGTCTAGAGCCATTTCCAGATTAATTTATAGGACATCTGCATTCAGAGTAAGAAGCACGAGGAAAGCTCTCATTTAATACCAGCATTTAAATACCTTTTAGCGTACCCATAACCAGAGCATCCAGATCTATGGAAATGTAGCATTGTGTCTCTCCCAAAGAACCCTTTTCCCCCCAGTTTTCTTTTATACATGCTGTATTCATCCCAGAGAGGGCTGTCAGGAAGGACTGTTGAAGTTTGAGGGCTTGCCTAGCCCAGGGATGCACCTGAGCTGGCTCTCCACCAACAGCAGAGAAGAACTCATCCACAAGGGCAGATGCAGGGAGACAAAAGCTTCTCTTGCCTGTGCACCTTGCCACAAGCAGATGATTCTCCCAGAGGTTGTCCCTGAGGTCAGACCATGGAAGGTAGTTTTGGGCAATAAGTACATAAAGATGTGTTCTTTGTGTGATTTCAGGATATTTATAAATCATTGTCTCTCCTTTGGACACAAGATCACCCACAAAGGGGGAAGTTATTTCCTTTGTTGAGCCTCTTGTACGAAGAATTAGTTGAGTTTGGGGTTTTTTTTTTACTTTGAAAAAAAATTCACATGAGTTCTGTGACTCAGGAGGGCTGTAGGTGGTATTATTTCCTTTGGTGTCTGGAATCCCAATGTCAAACTTGTCTTTGTCAGGAGATTGATACAACAGTGGTTTTGGCGAGGAGCATGGTAGGAGAAAGGACATCACTTAACAGATACTTAAAGTATGGTCAGGCTCTGAAAAGTGACTCTTAGAAATGACTTTGTGGTTTTCCATATTTATTTTCTCTCAACAACTTCCAGAAACAATCTGCTGAGCTCACAAATCTAAAGGTGATTAGTCGTGCTGTCACCTCTCCATGCTCACTGGAGGGGTTTGAAAACCCCACTCTTTTCCATGTGAGTCTTCCATCATCACTGCTAATAAGGATTCCACAACTGGAAACTAGCTGACACGTTGCTGATGGATGTGTGAGGCCACGTAAACTCCAGCTTGCTCTTCCACAGCTCCCCCAGCTTATCAGGGATAAGAAGAGCCATAATTCAGCTTCAGCTTGAGTTAACACAGAGGTGCAGAGAAAGAAGATTATAAAGCAGCAGGAGGATGGTCTAGTGGTTAAGACACGGCTCTGAAACTAAGGAGCCTTAATTCAATTCCCATCTTTAAAATAATACACAATCATTGTGGCTATACTCTGTATTGCCTTGCCCAACTCTGGGAAAATTGGATGGAAAAAAACAAGACGTTTCAAAAGCTAAATTCAGCCTTTTGCATTGTAGAGAATACATTTGGGAGTTAGGAGATAACATCACGAGCAAGAGCTTCACATTTTATAAACCCAGTCGTTAGTAGAGAAGTTCTACTGAAGGTTGCTGTCACCTCTTGAAAACTGAATGTAAAAGGTGTGCAGAAAGAATGAAGAAGCTTTCAAATGAAGGGCTGGGCAAACAGCTTGCAATAAAGACAAGTTTGTAATTGCCCTAGTGACCACTTGCTTGAATGGAGCTTGGCAAACAGAGTAGCCAAATTACTCCTCCAGCCTGAAAAAAGCAGCCACTGACTTCTCAGTACTGGTGCAGGGTGTCAGCTAAAGCTATATGTAACGTGTAGATGATATTAATCTGGCTCCAAAACTTAGCATAACTATACTTAATGCAACATTCTTGCCTGAGAACCCAAGCTAATTAGTCCATGTGGAATGAAGCTGCTGATGCAAATAGACTGCTGCTGATGCCAGAGCTAGCAGGGGTTCCTCTCCTCAATGCCATGTAGGCACAGTCATAGGATACCAGTCAAGCACAAATAAATCAAAATAACTGAAATGTCTTGGACTTGTCACGGCAAAAAAAGTCAATCATGCAAGTGATGATACTGAGAAAAAAAAAAAAAAATCACTCCATTTTTCCATGGAAAAGATGCCAAAAAGTTAAGTCATTCGTCTTCAATGCATTATACTGAGTGCCTATGGAGAAACAGCAGGGATGATCACTTCCCTTAGATACCTTCAAAACCAGGTAACTGATTTCCCCATGTAAGGACATGCACAGGTTAAACATTTTCATGTGAAGAACCTGTCATCTTTATGACTGACATGCTCAGAGTATAATTTTCCTGTGCAAAGGTGGAGTAATTTTGGTTAAGCAACACCTATTGCTGTGCGTTCTTTCATTGAATTAACTGTGTTTTAAAACACAGTGTTGAGAGAAAGCTTGCTGGGGAGAAATTGGGATGATTGAGGCCTCAAGTTGTGAGCCAGGTGTACGAGGTCTTGTTTCACGGTGCAGTGGGAGGCTGGTAAAGCCTGATCCAAAACCAGCTGAAGCACAATGAAAGAGTCCCGTTGGGTTCAGAGGGTCTGAAGGGGCGGTTTCCTCATCCTTAAAGTTAGCAGCAATGCCTACTTCTGAAGCACGAGAGCCTAATGATTCACTCACATTGTTCAAGGATCATGGTGAGTTTTGCCCGAGGGACAGCACAGAAATTACAGGCGGCTTATTTTATCAGCAGCTCTTCCACAACACGGTAGGAATGAGGTTTGATCTGGTAATCCAGGAGGTTAGTAAGAGATGCCCGTTAAAATCTATGAAGGGTATGGAGGTGGTGGCTCTGAAACACAAATATTCTGAGGTCTCAGGTTACATTGCCGAGGAAATGTGCTACAGGTTTAGTTCATGTGGCTTGAGCAGACAGGGTTTCTGTCTCAGCTATGTATATTTTGTGCTGGTGAAGGCCAGTGGCCATGTTCCACTGTGCATCAACAGTCTGAGCTTTGCAGGTCAGGTATTTTTTTTCTTAACCTTAGGCTTAACATCTTTTAATTCTACTTTATTCACATTTGGAGGTACAAAGAAGATAGCCAGTTTTAGCTTATGTCCCTAACTTTGTGCCTGTGAACTAAAACCACTCCCTATATGGCTGGGTCTGACTCAGGACAACTTCATAGAGATCACGCTAAAGACTTTCCAAGCCCCAGGTGAACGAGTTAGGTGAATCCTTTAGGCGTTTTAGGGTTGAGGGGATCTTCTTTTCCGTGGGTTCAACAACTCCCTACAAAATAAGGTCCCATGCCAGCTGCCCAGCATTAACTAAACGAGTGTTGGTTCCCCACCTTCAGCCCCAGCTGCAGCCTCTTAAGGTGCTGAGTGGGGCTAGAAGGAAGTGGGGAGGGAGCAGGGTAGGGAGCTGTATTGCAGATGCCTGTTGCAAAGGTGAATGTGCTGGAGAGGCTTCTCTGACAGTTAAGTTTTTTTTTATTATTATTTTAAAGGCTTTTTGTATGTTTCTGAAACAAAGAGAGTGGTGGGGGAAAGCTGATAAAAACCTATTGACAAATGGTATCTGCAATGGGAATACAGGCACATGTACCACATACTACACTATTTTTAATTGCTTATAATGTAGCCCCCCTTCTCCCCCCCCCCCCCCCCCCCCCCCCCTCCTCTCCCCTTCCTCTCCCCCTCCCTCTCTCCCCCCCTCCCCCCTTT
>WBNH01006306.1:0-91341 GCA_013401255.1 Urocolius indicus | reverse complement strand
GGGGGGCTGGGAAAAGGCTCCCTAGGACTCATCCAGATTGTTTGAAGGCTTCTCAAACCCAGGGCGCTTTGCAGGAGGATTTGGGGTCGGTTTGTAGCAGCCATCCAACAACAAAAAGAGCAGGGAGAGAGGGAGATGGCACTTAAACCCCGTACTAATACGCCAGTTCCTAGAGCCACTTGTGAACTTTTTGCTTTAATAACGCCGCAACACCAGTGTTCATTTCCTGTTCAACCTCGGCCCTACCTTTTGATTCTTAAATCTCCCTTAGGCTAGAGGGTTCGGGCGGACAAAGAAATGAACAGGCAGAAACAATTAAACCAGCAGATACAGTGAAAACCAACACCACAGCACTTTGGCAGAAATTGCAGTGGATGAACGAATTGTGCCGCGTTATTTGATGTTTCAACGGTCAGTTTGATTCTTGCAAGTTTCTTCCAGCCTTCCCCTCGGCTGAAGGAATTCTGCCATCCCTCAGGACCTCATAAATACATAGAGGCACTGGAAATATATATATATTTTTTCCTGTAGATTAATATTACATGATAATCTCATTGGAGAAAAAAAAAAACCCTAAAATGCGAGGTCTGGCTCTTCCCGACTGCAAAATGGCTCTTTAAATCCCTTTCAAACGTTCACATATGTCTCTATGAGAAATTGGAATTTGGAATGTTTATACAGCCCTGAATAGTGCAAGTGAATATCCTTAAATTAGCTTTTCAAGTTGATTTACAGCCTGAAAATTCTGTAACAAGACACGAGTGTTATCTGTTAAGGAAGGAATAGGTTCTTCTGTTATTGTCTGTCTATGTGGGGTGTTTTTTTTGCTGGGAAACAAAATGGGAGCCAAAATGCCAGCTATAAAAATGAACTTTGGGAGGAAAGGCTATGTGGGAATTAACAAAGGAGGAATTACCTTAAAATCTAAACTGCTCCTTGGTTTGAAAAAGCAAACCCAAAAATAGCATTCCAACCAAGGTTTATTGATCACATCTTACAATACAAGGGAAAATTCCAGTCCCTTGGAGTTGATATTTGTTTTACTTGAGAAAGCACTAAACATCTATCAGATCCATCTAATTAATTGGTCCTGTCTATTGATGTGTGTATCATTTATCTCTCCGTCCTTCCTTCCGGGCTCTTCTTTTGTGCTTCTAGTCCCGGTACCTGACTATATGATAGATCAGAAAATAGGGGCGGCAGGACAGAGCTTTATGTATTTATGTGTTTTTTAACCCTATGTTCTGGTTCAGACACAAAAGAAGCTGTTGACTGAAGTTTCAGTTGGGTTGATGGAAACCTATTTGTAGTTTCAGCAACTGCTTTAGCTTGATTTGTGCTCTGGCACGTGGGGAACGGCTGATTATCTGAAGCCAAGTTTTTTAAGCACACTTGGAACATCTTCTGGGTTTGAAATCACCCTCAATCTCTGAAATCGGTCAGAAAGATGCTTTCTCTGGGCCTGGCTCAGTAAAAAGCCTCGTCCTGCTGTGGTAGGAGGGAAGCCCATGCAAACGTTCACAAGCCGCCGAAAACCGACTCTGGAGGTGAGGAGGGCTGCTGCAGGGTCTTGGAGGAGGTTGCTCTGTGTGAGTGCCAGATGGAGATTTTATTGAATCCAGCCTTTGGGTACCGACACAATAAAACACCTCCTGTAAACCAAACTCTTTCTTTCTTTCTTGCATTTCTTTCCTTTCTTGTTTTTTTCCTCCCCCCTCTCTCTCTCTTTCTCTCTTTCCTCCTACTGCAGTGAAAATTTGAGGAATGTTGTGAGTAGAGCAAAACCGTGGCACAGCGTGTGCTTATCTGAAGTTCAGTCAGAACAGAGTGACTCTCCCTACCTTGGGATATGTCTGAAATTAAAATGCCATGGCTCAGATTCCCCCTTTTGCTCACCGATGAGTTATATCCTGTGCTACAAACCTCCCCCTGCACTGACCGATGCTGTTCTCGAAGTGAGATGAAATCGTGGGACAGCTAAAAGGAGCCTCATTATGATTTGTCTTCCTGCTGCAGTCACACACAGAAAGGGTGTACACTTCTGTATTATTTTTTTTCATGGAGAAACTCTGTTTTCAGTGACTCCACTGAAGGTGAAGGTCTTGGTCTGAGGAAGGGGCTCAGATGCCAGCTTTCCTAAGTCCTGTTTCAGAGGTGACAGCTGTGACCTTCCTCTGGAGCCACTGAAACTTCACACTTTTTGTTTGGTTGAAGCAGTTAAAATGGACTGAAAGCAAGTGAAATATGTAGCTGGAGAGCTGAGGCATAAATGCAGGACAGTATGGTGATAGTGGCTTTTTTTAATTGAATGCTATGAAAACAGGCCAGTGGTATCTGAGCCATGTAGTTTATCAGGTAACCCACAATTCTGGTGGGGTTATTTGCATCAAGCCAGACACATTGATTTTTAACCATTTTCTGTACTTCAATGTGCAGCTTCATCGTTTTAGCCTCTGATGTTATGACATCCAGATTTTGAGTCTGATTTTTCAGCTACTGCCATGGGATGGGTATGCCACAGAGCTATGGGCAGTTTCCATCTAGTATAAACCACTTTTTTATTAGTGGTAAGGGACCTTGACCATGCCCCTAAGGACTGTGCTTGTTTCTACTCTTTTAACACCAACATAGTCTCTCTGGATCTGACTTTCCTTGGGCCTTGCTGACAGGATTGTACTTTTCTCATGTCATTATGCTGGCTGAGGTTAGTGGTGAGTTATATTGGAGCAAAAGAGGCCAAAGTGCCTGCTGGAGTTCCCTTAGTGCCAAGCAGACACCAAATTCTCCTCAGGCATGAAAACCAGGTTATTATCTGCTTGCAGAACTTCATTGGCAAGTGATCCTACCTAAAACTACCCATGTAATACCTGAAGTTAAGAAGTGCTAGTGGAAGGTGGTTCTTCCATGATTCTGCATTCCAGCATTACTTTTTCCTGCACGAGAAGAGATGACTACAGCCTGTAATTAGGGATTTGGGATCTATGGACTTGAATGATCCATTGTAAACAGTGAATGGCACATGTGAAGTTCCAAATCCTTGCAGATACCTTTATGCTGTTCAAACCAGGTTTAAAAGGTGAAATAAATCTTTAAATAGCTTTCCTGTGTTGCATCAAAACCTACAAAGAATCATCTCTGTACACATGGCAGACACTACCCCCTCTTTTTGTAAGTCCCTAGCAACACCTTAGTTTATGTTTGGATCAGACAGTTTTCCTAGTATCCCATTCAAATATCCACTTCTTTCTTGTTTTGAAACCTCCTTCACCATTTGGATCAAGATTAAAAAGTTTGTGAGTGGGGAATTGGTTTCATCACTAGGCGCAGCATTATTGCCAGACAAAATACGTGCAGCGGTTTAGCGAGGCATCAGTGGCTCTTTGCGGTCTCTTTTCTCAATTTAATCTGTAAAAAAACCTAAATGCTGGCTTGTTTCATTATCATTTAAGTGTTTTGGCAAGGGCTTCAGCCAGAATTTGCAGCCCTTCCACCTTTTTCCCCTCAAATACCTTGTAACCAGGCTGTTTTAAAAGCTGGTGTCTGATGATTCCTCTATTAGTTTCCCCCAAAGCATGTTTTCTCAGAAGCAAAAGGTGATTAGAACCACTAATGCTGCTGGATTACCACAACCAGTGCAGTTGCCTTTAAACAGCTCCCGTTCAGAAAACGAGACAAAAGCCCAAAACTGGATGAGGATTTCAGTTGTGGGAAAACCTGAGATTATAAAAATGCCTTTTAAGGTTCTTCTGTTCCTCCTGTTTGCTTCATTTTGGACACGGTAACGTGGACGTGCGTAGGGTAGATACTTCACACCACCAATAAATGAGATGCAGGAACTTAAAGAAGTTAGAGCAGGGTTTTGCCACCCAGCTGCTGGCTGCTAAATACTTCTTAAATTTTGATTTCATGAACAATATGGATTTGCATAGAGGGAAAAAAAGCCACAATGGAGGAGGGGAAAATGCTGTGAATTGCACGTCTGTATAGATGCCACTACTATAACCAAAGGTTTCCCCACACACCACCAGCAAAAGCTGAGCATGGCTGGTTTGGATGATACCTCAGCATCACTTTTTAGTATCAGCCAGGCTTCTAGGTTTGATATTTCTTTTCTTCCTTGCCAAGCACTTTGGTTTTACACTTCATAGGGGTTGGTGTAGTATTGCTACCTGAAGCATTCAAGACCCAAGCGTCAGGCGCTTAACATCACGAGTCTTAAATCGATGAGATTAGGAAATTAATACACGGGACTTATTCTCATTGCCTTCTAGCTTTTGAAGTTGTTACTTCTCTTTGAGTTGTGTTTTACAACATCTTCCTCCTCAACCACAAGTGTGAAAGGTATCTTCCTTTTTTTTTCTCCTACCCCCCTTTTAATGAAAACTGATACTGTAACAGGTTTCCCGTGATTTCGGGAACTGTTGTTTCTCGTGGAGGCACAATAAAAATGTTGTTAAACTTGTGCTAGGAATCATAGGATTCTATAAAACTTGTGGTAAGAACATGGTGGCAGGAAAAGTCTGTTACCAGAGAGAGTTAGAGGCATTTATAGATCGTGGTGGACGGACAAGGGGTCAAATATTGCAAGTCTTACCTCATCTGTGCTTCGCTGAGTCCCTACTGACTTCAGTGAGAGCTCAGCTGGAGCGAAGAGATGAAGATGTGTCCTACTTAGAAGTTGAGACCGTGTCTTGTTGGCAGGGGGTTGTTTTGTTTAGCTGCTTTGATTTGGGAAGCGACAAGAGATAAACACTGCTCCGTGAAACAAAGGGAGCTGTACCAGGCGGTGCTCATTACAAAAGCTCGATATTTAATGATGGGAATTAAACAGAGCAGAAAATAAATGTTTTCTGGTAGTTCAGGTGCTTTTTCTCTGCTGCCTTTTCTGCACATGAGTCTGTGAGAAGCACTTAGATGTATTCAATTCCATCTATGATTTTAAGGCAGGATAATTTCTCATCCAGTTTTAGGGAAGAAAGAAACTAATCTTGTGTGTCAGAAAGCAGGTTTGCCAAAGCGGGTGCTGAGCTCGGTATTTCAATGGCTAGAAAGATCTTGTCTCAAGTGTTTCTATCAGGACCCCTTGGGGAACGATGGGGGAAGACAGGAAAAACAACAAGATGCTGAGGCAATGTTTAAAATGACATGTTAAAACACCTTTTAATGAGCAACTCTGCTAAAAGCACCTGTCATTTACTTCCAAATAAGTTCTCTCGAAGGTCTGGTGGATGCTTTACGGTGGTTATTTGTGGCAGACCATACAATGTATGGCACTGAGCACGCAGAGTTTCTAACAGCAATCCTGTTGAAACTCCCTGTGTAAATACAGGTTTCCTCACAGGAGCAGTGGATTTGGCTATGTATTCTGCATGGGTGTAAATCGCACCATCCAAAACCACCTGCTCACTGTAGGGACTGGACAAGGTCCTGCTTTGGCTCAGCTGGAGCTATTCTGACAGTAGATCTTTTGACCAGACAGACATTATTGTCAACTGCTGGTTGATAAGCACTTCCAAAATAGGGACCTAACAGCTCCTTTGTTGGCTGGAGAAACCAGTCACTTCCATGTGAAACAGCAGGGAAAAAAACAGGGCAGATCCTAATTTTCATTATTTTGATGCAAGTCTGGAGAAATACTGTTAGCTGAGGATCTGCAATTATTCCCAGAACTGAAACCATCAGGGAAGGCACGTGAAATCTTCCTTTTTCTAAGCAATTTGATCTATAATGTAAGGAAGAGTGGTGCAGAGAATTATTGCAAAGAGTTTTAGGCAACTTTTCTCTCCTTCCTTGTGTCTTGTGTGAGTCTTGTCTCTTAACAACCTCTTGCTGAGGTTACTGCACATGTATGTGCATTGTGCCATGGAAGGCACATATTCAGTTCAGTTGAAGCACAATAAAAAACTAAGAGAGTAGAGGTATTTTTGCTCTTGTTTGAGCATATCCAGAATTCAGGGGAAAAAGATGCTTTTCTCTGTCTTTTTATGATCTTAATTTAAAATAAACTGCCTCAAAAACCATGATGCTGCAAAACAAAGGAAAAAGAAAAGCTCTTAAAGGCAATGCTCTTAAACATAAGGATATGAGATAATGAAATGGGCTTCTGGGATAAGCATATTTATTGGGTTTGTTATGTATCAAATGTAACAAAAGTAAAGTGTCTGAAGAACTCCATGTGTGGTTCCTTCACACTCTTTGATCACACAATTCCCCCTTTAATTCAGATGCAGTAGAGCTTAAGTGGCTTCATTGATGTGTTAAGTGTGGAATGATTTTTTGTATAAAATCAAAAAAAGCCCCCCATTATGTGTCCAGAAAAGCCTTGTGTGCACTTGTTTATTGAGACAGGAAGTCGGTTTCCCACACCGAACAACAGTGCTGAAACACTGAAAAAATTGTGTGGGGAAGAAAAGTAAAGGAAACTTAATTTTCTACCTGGCAGAAATCGGCCTCCGGAGGAAGAAGTAGACAATGAGATTGGGTTTAAACTGAATAATAGAGCCTGATTGATTTTTTTAGGAAAACGCTCCACACCATTTATACAGGGGGGTTCATGTGCTGCTTTTGTTAGGAAAATGGGAGGCTTTGGTACGAGGGGCTTTGTAGTCAGCCTGCTGCTTAAGTATTGCTGCGTTGCCCAGAGGAGCAAACACCCAGAAGAACTGCTGTCAGGTAGAAACGCAGCATTTAAATAGATATTAAAAAGGAAAGAACAGCAGACTACTTTTAGGTCATTTCTTTGGGTTTATCACTGGCAGAAATCTACGTGAAGGCTCTCTGGAACAAAGCCTCGGATGCTGCGGTGGTGTAAATCAGGAGAGTTTCTTTTATTCGGAGACAAAGGAGCTACTGGCTGCTCCCGCACCTGACAGAGCTCTTGGGACAGCCTTCTCACACAGCAGCGCAGCAAACGCCACTGCTGCTGTAAGACCTGCTTTTTCATGTTCAAAACAAGGGAGGTTTTTAGGCTGGTAGTTAATATGCACTAACTCATTTTAACACGATTAATAACGGGCTCCAGTGTTCCGATGTATCTCGGTCTCCTGTTTGGTCAGTGAGTGTTATGGGTTGAAAGAGAAATATCAAGTATGGGCATTTATTGGTGTTTTCAGAGGTAGCTGTAAGTCCCCAGAAAGGTCATAAGTGTAGTAGGCCCAGTGGTGTGGGCTCAGAGCCTGGAGTTCTAACTGGAGGAAATGAGCCCAAGGTCTGAGGAGCAAGACTGGCACAAAGAAATCAAGTGACTCTCCAAAGGTTGTGTTAATTAGTCAGTAGCAGAGACCAGGATCAGTGCCAGAATTTGTAGGTTCTGTGTTTCGCTGCAATTTCATATTTCTTGACTTTTCACTGGTTTTAATCAGCAAATAATGATGCCTTCTACCTCTGCCACTGCAGCATGTTTTTGTGCTCAGCGCTCAGGTCTTTTTCTGCTTTGAAGGCTTGTAAAACTGTGTGGTTTCCTAGACCCTGATGCCAAAACCAAGGCTATTCAAAACAAACACTCAGGAAAGCCCTCCAAAATGCAGTGTGGACCTTTGTAAATATTACCCTGTGGTGGAGATGTGCTAAATGGGAAAAGACATCTCCCTGCTTCCCTTTGCCCCAAACCGGTGGCAACAGCCACCTCAGGTTCTTGGGAGCTGTGTCCCTCCTGAGGTGAGAAGCGCTGCAAAGCACTTGTTCCTTTTACCTGCATCCAGACAAACCTCCCTCCCAAACGTAGGTGCTGAGGAGGGAGCTGAGCACAAGTATTTTTACCACCCTCTTTTTAATCCTAGTGAGGCAAGAGTTGGAGAGAAACTGCACATTTTGCTCACACACGTGCTCTGTGCCGCTGACCCGGGCAGCTCCCCCTTCCACAACACTGCTCTCCCCAAGCCTTTTTTCAACCCATATAAAACTCCTCTTCCTTTCAGCACCATCTCCCCACACCCAGCACATTCCTTTCATGTGCACAGACCGATGGCCTTATCTCTCACTCTCGCCCTAATTATGAAATGTGTGGTATGCTGCTGCTCCATGAGAACAGAGAGAGCTGCAACTGGGCAGAAGTTAAAGGACTCCTCTTATTGCTCTTCAGGCAAGCCAGAGCCAGGGCAAACTGACAGTCCTCACTTGTTTGGGTGGCTTTTAGAAGAAATTTCACTTTCATTGGGAACAAACAAACAAAAAAGGAAATTATCATTAAACCCATAAGCTGTATCATGCTCATAAGGAAGGTTTGCACTGAGCTAACCTTTCTGGCACTGAAGGCAGGTCTGAAGCAGCCATAGGTTTGTTTGTCACACCCGACAGACACCGAGGATTTTGGATGCTGAGCTCCTGAGCTTGACCTGGGGCTCTGGCTGTTTTGGTCTTGCTGCATCTATGCCGTCAGCATAGGTCAGCGCAGACATTTCTCTCTGTTCTTGAGAGCTGCAGGACCTCAGTACATAGCAGGAGGCTTTCTGTGTCTGGCAGGCATGTGGTCCTTAAAATGCAACTGTCAGACACTTTGCCGTGGGATTTTCAAAGCGGATGACTACTGGCTTATGTCTGCTTCCACCGAAATGGTCTGCAGCAGCAAGACAGTCAGCCCCAGATATGAATGCCTTTGAAAAAATCTCACTGTGAAATACAGGGCATCTATCTGAGAGCTACATCTGAATCGTGCAGAACCTCCCCTCTTCCCCAGTGATTTAGAAACATAAGCTGCACTGCCTTAGCCCGGTCATCCATTCGAAAAGAGGAGCGTGTTCGTGACCTGCCATCGATTCCTGCTCCTCCTCACCCTCCCCCCTATGCCTAGTTTGTCAGCCCTTAGTGAACCAAAAACTGGCTTCTCTGATTTGAATCATGATTCAGCCTGATGCGATTTGAAATGCCTGAATTCTTAACCCCCTGCATGATGGGATTTTACCTAATGGAAATGCCAGCAGCCTTTAAGTCAGGCATGGCAGCGTCCTGCCAGCCGCTGTGCCCAGCACGCTAAATAAATGATAAACGCTGTTGCACATATGTTACATCTGCCAAAAGTCCCAACATCACGCAGCCATCGAGTGGCCTTTGTAAGGTGATGAAGGGAGCAAAAAACAACAACAAGCCCCAATGGGAAACGTCAGACAGGCCTTAGAAACGTTCTCTGCCAGTGCAAATAAAATATCCTGTTAGGGAAATGGGCTTGTAAGGAAGGGGCATGGTTTTTTATTAGGTAAGGTAACGGTGGACATCCTGTGGATGCAGAGTTTCTCCATCAGATCAAGCAGCTTTCACCTCTCCCCTGTGTCCTTATCCTGCAGTGGGTCCAGGGCTGTTACTGTTTTCACCGCTTTGGGTGTGAGAGGAGAAGGGAAGGTAAATCAAGATCTTAAGTACTAATGTGACTTCAAGATGTTAGATTTGTTGTCCCACATCACACTGTAGCATTTCAACCTGCTGAAGGTTGGTATATTCTGCTTTACTTTTCCCCAAGGCAGGAATTTTTAGTATCTCTTGCTCTAGAAAGGGGTATTTGGCCAGTCACAGCACTAAGGCAAGGCTGCAATCAGTCCTGATGGCACTGTTCAAGAGCATGCAAATTCCTTGCCTATCTGAGGTTTGTCAGGGTTACCTTGAAAGGCACCCCAGTTCTGCAAAGGCCTTGCTCTGCCTGAGGGAAGGAGAAGGCAGGGAGAGGGTGAGCAGAGGGAGGAGAAGGCTGTCAGTATGCTGAGCCACCGCTCTGCTCCTCTGCACCAGCTGGATGTCGGAGAGAGAGGATGCTGAAGTGCTAATGCATCTTCCTTCCCTCCAGCAGAAACGAGTGGCTGCGGAGGAACAGATCCTCAGAGGAGTGTTTCAGAGGCAGGGTCCCTCCTGAGGGGAGGAGTGGAGGGGAGGTGGAGCTGCTCCACCTCTTGCCCAAGGCTCTGCCTAAGGGCAAAATCTCAGCCCTAGAAACATATTCCTCTCTCTCCCTCCCTCCTTAAAAATAAGGGTCACAGTGGCATTTACCTTGAAGTCTATTAAAAAAACCACTGAACTCCCAGAGTGTGGCATGTGTGTTTCCTATTAAGAAAGCAGTTCCAGACTAATAATCATTTTTAATGGCTGCTGTTGTACTTTGCACTAAATGATATCAGCCATTATTACATGAGAAAGGCAAAGAAGCCTGGAAAATTAAATGAAATCCTTCTGTGGCAATTTCAAAGGGGATCAAAGATGCTCCCCAGCTTTTGCTTGAACCTAGGTGGAGTGTTTCCTAGTTCCAATGTCAGACAGGGAGCCCTTGGAAAAGCACTTCTGAGGGGAGCAGGTATGATTTTCCCTTTCCTTCTTTGTCTTAAATCAAGCAGCCATTGCAAGTCAGATAATGTACTTAATACAAATGAGAACAGAATCGAGTTCGCTGAGGCTCAGGAAGATCAGTGCAACTGCGTGGACAGTGACAGAGGGCAGGAGGAATGGTGTTTGGGCAACCCCTTGAGCAGGAGTTCACACACAGGAAAATCCCAGCCACACTAACAGGCTTGAAGTGACTTTCAAACATTGCGTGTGACACATTCATCATCCCACATTGATAGAGAGTGGTGTTGGTTGCGATTTATAATCAGCACGTACTGACATCTAATTTCCTGTGTGCACTCCTCCATTCTCGTCGTGCTTGCAGGAGGGAGTGGATGTGGCAGGTCTTGTAGCCTGTGGCTGCGACACTTGGGCACTCCTGTGTAGCGTGGAGCAGAGGAGTGGTGGTTTTGTAAAGCTGAGGTCCCTGTTGATGTGGCTTCTGTCGCTCAGAGGTAATCCAGTGTCAAAGACCAGGGCAGAATTTGAACTGGTAAAACTCTGCTGAGTATATCTGCACCTGAGCTAATTGTCTAGACTCACTGGTGCTGCATGGGAAGTGAAGGTGCCCAGCACTTTGCAGGATCTAACCCTAAGGACGGGTCGCAAGCTCACAGGGATAAATCATATTTGTCCCATTAAATTCAACAGATTCACCTCTGTTTAGACTACATGCAGAAGTACTCCTGATATCCGCAGAGAAACTCTGCAGGTTGAGGTGATCCATTTTGCTTATCCTATTAAAAGGATGCAGCCTGCTTTCCAAATGCACAGAAATCTAACTAACTTATTTGCTCTAATTAGCCCCTGCTGCAATTTCCACCATGCTATTTAAATACGTTATCCTCAAATGCAATGAAATGCTTGTAAATCAAGTGAGATTAAAAATCCCTTTGGCTGCAGAGATATGTTTATCAGAAAGACTTTAACATCCTGAGTTTTAAAAAGCTGCTGTACACTGCTGAGGGAGTCAAGATTCACAGAGAGGATCAGATCAGTTTCTTTCATTGCTTCCTCTCATGGAGCTGAAGAGGAAAACAAAGAACAAATTTTCAGGCATACAAACCCTTTCTCTGGGTCAATGTAGGAATGAACACATATGAAGTCACAGGGGAATGAAACACATGCTGGAAACCCAGTTTAGGGGTGAAATCAGCAGATACATCTGTGTGATTTCACTGCAGATGTTTGGGTCTGCTTTCACTTGTACTGTGCCCAGTACCACTTTCCTTGCAGAGACCTTCAGGCACGAAGAACCATGCCTGTTGCACACTGAGCTTCATTGTGTCATCCCTTCAGATACTGCTATCATATGCTCCTTTTTTTAGCACAAGATATGTGAAAGTTCAGTTGTTTAGGCTGAAGGTGGCTGTTGTTCTGGTGCATGTTCAGGATCTCCTCTCTGGGTTTCGTTTCCCGGTTCAGGGTTGGGTTTGAATCCTAGATCTGAAAGGGAGTCAGAGTTGTAATGAAAATGGTGTTAAATACCCATTTTTAATAGAGATTTTTATTTAAAAAAGTACTGTTAAGTTTACATTTGATTAAGGAAGGGATATAAAATAATGTAATAAAAATTACTTCAGGACATTTAAGAGTATTGACCAAGGCCGGCGTATGTGAGGTGAGAACCTGACCTTGGAATTCATGCCAGTCTTTGCTCATTAAGCTTATATTTAGAATTCCCTTTCTTTTTCTCTTTTTTTTTCTTTCCTATCTGTTTGATTAGGTCCCTTTTGGGTATACCCCCTCTCACTTACACTCCTCTCTCCCGTGCTGCGTTAAAGGATGTGGAGAAACGAGCCCAACGTATCTGAATTGTGTGAAGAGGTGGTAAGATTTATCCTCTCACTTTCAGAGAGGCTAATTGCCTTGCTGAAAATCAGTTAGAGAAGCCTGTGGCTAATCTTCAACCAAATCTCTCCCTTTCCAGCATCACAAGAGAGCAAACTGGTTATTCTGAGTTGCTGTTACTTATGTTTATCCTTACATACCTCCCCTCCGACTTTGCGGCGGCGGCTGTGAGCGTTGCTATGCTGCTGAAGAGCCTCCCTCTTTACAGCAGTGGTGCAGAAATCACTTTCCTCTGTCATTCCTTTTCGGCAGCAGCAGCAAGCAATTTGTTATTAGCCAGAAATAGCTGCAGCTTAGCACCTGTTGTGCAGCCGAGAGGCTATCATCTGGCGCTGCACAAACACAACTTCTGTTTGCAGCGCCGGACCAAGACCCTCTCGGCTTGGGCTTTGGGGTTGGGGTTTTTAGGCTTTTTTTTTTTTGCAATAGAATTCTCCTTCTGTTTTACCAGACAAATAATCTGTTGCGACTCTTATTGCTTCTTATCTTTTGCAGCTTGGATCAGTTCCATGCACCATTTTGTTCTCAAAGATGCCTAAGCTGATTCTTCAGCGCTAGCCAAAACAAATGAGAGTCTTGGCTGCCGGCGTGGTAGCAGCAGCTGGTTTCACTGTGGCTCCCTACACCTAACACTGGGGCAGCTTTGACTTTGATAAAGATCCTTTTCTCTCATTAAGGGACTGGGAAGAGCTGGAGAGCAGGCAGGAGGGAAATGAAGTCCTGTAAAGTCCTTGTTTTTCAGTGGAAGTCTTTATTAAAGGTGTTTATTTATTGTGTGTTGTCCCAAGGCAACCGTCACGACAGCCTCCTGAGAAAGAGAGGGGTCGAAGGGATAGGGCACAGGACTGGGAACTGAAACACCCAGGATCTGTCCCAGACACTCACCTGCTGTGTGACTTTGAGATTTCCCTGCCTTGCCTTGCTGTCCCCATTCAGCCTGCCAGAACTTCACAGCTGGAGTTGGCTTCTGTTGCGCGTCTGTACAAACTAACATAAAAGGAGCCTGGTCCCAGCTGGGCCCTATAAGCATTGGTGCAATGCAAATAGTAATATATATTGTCCAATTTATCAGTCCTGGTAGATCTGGTAGATAGCACAGCAACCCCAGGAGATATTTACTGCCTACAGTGAACACATTTTGAATTAGAAAAACAAAGAGAAGGTGTTAGAAGAGAGATGGGGGTTAATGAACAAAAAGGGGGGGGGGGGGGGAAAGACAAGGTCCAGAAAGTTTCTGAGCTTCTGAAAAGTTTAGATCTAGTCTCAGTCTAGATCTCAGCTTTCTGATTCTGTAATACCAGTCACTCCTCGTTAGGCGTGAAGCAATTATGGGAGCTGAATGAGTTCTCAAGGCTGGTTTGCAGATTGAAAGCCTCTTTTCCACACTGTATGTGTCTTTTCAACTGGACTGGAATGGTCAGGAGAAAGGGAGGACTTGTCTACAGTAAACCAGATAGATCTGGAGACTACCAGTGGCTTTGGGCAAGTTGATTAATTCACCTTAATACCCTGCCTGTAATAACAGCTTTTTTCCTACAGCTTCTGTAGGGCTGTTGTGGGATAAAACTAATAAAACAAGCAAGGTGTTTGCTTGTATAGGGCCTGTGAAATCACAGGGGTAGATGGATGTATGGACGGACAGACAGATGATGTATCTGTTTCCTTTGCAATGTGGGAAGGCCAACGGACTCGAAACCTTCTAGACACACTGTCTCTTCTGAGCTGAAAGAACATTATGTCACTGTGAAAATGCCATGCATTTTATTTTAAAAGGACGTTATGGCAAGGCTATAATCAGATCTCTTAGTGCCTTAGACAGCTTCAGAACCTGATTCAATAAAAACATGGCCGGATTCCAATATTATGAGGAGAAGCAGGCTATCTGTGGGGTCTTATCTCTGCCTGGAAAAACCTCTATTTCAGGGCTCTTTTGAGCACTTGAGTCCAGGCTTCTCTTGTTTGTCTGCTATTGAACAGGGAGTTTCTGAGGAGGACACCAAAAAAATATAGCAATGTGATATGATGTTTGGGTGGGGAAAGCTAATTGATTTGACAGTTAATCAAAAACTACTAAGGGAAAATCAATATAGAGTAAAACAATCTAGTCTTCTGTTCTATATCATATTCCCAGTGGCATTGTTGATTGTATAGCATCAATGTCATCTATTTTAGATGGAAATGTTACCAACTATAATGCCACTGTTGATGTTTCAAAACGCTTCTAATCTCATTTCAATAATAGCTTCTGTCTCTCTTAGTGACACACATGCCATAACACTCTTGGCTAAATTGACAGCACTAATAACACACTCAGTTTTTATACCATTCGGACCACTGTCTGCAGCTTTGAGCGTTCACAGTGTTGCACAGTACGAAGGGTCTGCATGTCCCCAAAAACCTTTGAGGTAAATGAGTGCTAGTAACACTCTTACATCCTGCCTGGACATTGCTGATGCAGGGCTGGCACTTCCACAGTCAGCTCTACAATTAATAGGGATTTGGGGGCCAAATGGAGGCCCCTGAGCTTGGCTGGAGACGATGTCACAGTTCACAAAGAGTCATTCAGGAAGGGCAAGGTTTGGGCTGAGATGATGGCCAGTTTTGTGACTTAACTGTTGGACTATGTACTTCCTCCCAAGATCTTGAGTTGTTCAAAGTAGACTTAAAAGAACCCACAGAGAAATTCCTTGCTGATTTTCTGGAAACTCTTCCTTTGCATCAAAGCCTAACCTATCAAACTCACAGCCTCTTGTGTGGTTTTGTGGCACATTTTGTTTTCATCCTGCTTGAGGTGGACACCTCATGATGAATCAAATTCTACAGACAAAGTAGGGAGTTTTCGGTTCCTGGATGTCTCATTCAGATGAAATTCAGAGTATAGCTCATAGTCCTTTCTTGGACCTAGTGATGACATGACACAAAATCTAAGGAAGTCTCTAGAACTTTTTATGGGGAAAATTCTGGTCTCTCAGCATGTTTATGGGCTTCTGCTGTGCTGGGCTAAGCAAGAAATGTATGACCAGGCAAAGCACTTAAGCAGATGCTTAGTTACACACTTGATTTCAACTCTGCTGAGCATGGCTAAGGCTTGAATTTTAGCAAATAGCAAACTCTCATTGGAGTCAATAGACTTTAAGCCTGCACTGAATTTTAAGCACGAGCTTTGCCAGATCCCTGCACTTGAACCTGTTTCTGGAATATACAGTACATAACTGTGAACACAGAAACAACATCTTTCAAATAGATCCTTCATTTGAAACAGCTTTCCCTTTCAGTTCTCAGCTGTGGATTTAAATGTGATGATAATCAAAGACTTGTTATGGTTGGAAAAGACCTTTAAGATCACCAAGTCCAACCACAATTCCATCTTTTCTTTCTGCTTTTGTCTTTTCTCTTGCCCGTTCTTCTGCAGGGGAATTTTCCCTTTATTAACTTTTTGAGCTTAAAATGCAGAAAACAAATGAACAAACAAAAGCTGGAGCAATATGGGAGATCTTTAATTCAGCAGTCGTTATTACTGACATCAGGAGAAAGAAATGCAAGAATACAAGTCTCTTGCTTTTAAGCTGGGATTTTTAGAAGAGCCTGTTGGAGTTTGGCACTCAAATCCTATGAAATCCTCTTTATACTTTTCACTTCTGTTTCTTTTAAGGAGAGGATGGAGAAGGAGCTGTGGTGATGTGCAAGGCAGCTGTAGTGAGGCATAGAGGATGAGAAAGGCAAGGGGGTAACATGGAATATAGTCGTGTTCATGTGATATCAGTGGTTTACTGACCAAGACCTTGCTGTTTTGAGTTTCCTCCATGAATCTTTCTGGTCAGAAGACATAGCTGAGACATCAGTCTTCAGGGTGCTGGACTGGTGAATGGCTGCTTACCAGTAGCTCTATTAGTAGGTATTTCCTGGTATGCCTTGGAAGATGTGCATGTGTAAGTTATGAACTGTTTTGTGACACTGCTTCTTTGTCGTGCCTAGTGCAGGGTCTTGCAGATCCACACTACAGCTCATAATTACAGTGAATACCATATCCCACTATCCTGAACGTAGCTTGCAGAGGGGCATGTTTTCTTACCTCCCAGCTGTGGAGCAACTTGTGTTTGAATGACAGTAATATTTTTGTCATTTGTAGGAAAAACACCTGTCTTGTTGGGACAAGCCACCCTGACCCTTGCTGTAATTAGTTAATCCTGCCCTGAACTTGATTTTGTCTTCCTTTTTCTTCTTTGTGTCTCATTTTGGTACATACGAATCGCATTTTTAGCACAAACCAGGGCTATAAACTAGATTCTCCACCCTCATCATCAACACTCCACAAGCTTTCAAGACTGTAGCATATCATAGATGCTTGGTTTCCTACGCCAGTCCTTCCTTCAGTCTGGCAACCACTGTGCTGATTTCCGACCTCATTACAGTCACTCCTATGAAGATGAGGTACCAAACTTCGATGGCTGATGTAGCCTCTGAAGTATGGTTGTATGCTATACTGGGTCTGACCTTTTCATTATTCTGTAGTTTGACTGACTGGCTACCCCAGCCCTTTCCCACAAGTTGAGGAGGTTGTAATCACTGGAGGAGCAGAGCTGCTAGATAATCAGCATACAGAATGCCCAAAAGGTCAGGATAATCCAGTATACATAACAGATGGATGCACAGATAGGTAACGCACAAGCAGATCTTGCGGACTAGATATATGTTTTCTAACCTTCTAAGGAAGTTATGTTCTTTCTCCTACTCTCTCCCTGCCCAAAGAAACCCACAGATTTGTTATCTGAGACTTTTAAAATGCATAGTCTTCACAATTTTTATATGGCACAGAGAAAAATGCATTTCCCGCCTGGCAGTCTGCAGGACAGCAGTGACAAAGTTCAGGGCAAAAGAAACTTTTAGCATTGTGTTCTTCCCAAGAATCACTTCCAACACCTCTGCTTAGTGTTTCCTTTAAAAAAAAATAGAAAAGATATTGAAGTGGATCTTTCAAGAGGAAGCTTTTTAAACATTGCAAATAGAGTATCGTGAGTCGTTCTCTCTTTCCCCACTGATGGAATGGTATCAACGAGAGATAAGAAAGGGAAATGAGAGAGATTTTTAAAAGCAGTGTTTTGTTCTGCTCTCTGAACTGCAGGACTAAAGATTTGAAACAATAAGAAATTACTGTTTTTCTTCTGAAAATGTCATGCCCTGATATCTAATGTTTCTTATTATCCCTCCTTCAGAATAGCACAAATTACTTAGCTGCAAGGAGATATTAAGGAACAGTATCACTGTACCAAAGTCAAGACACCAGAATTTATCACAGACTTGGATAAATATAATAGTTCAAATTTACATGCCTAACAGCAACAGAGTGAAATAATTGAAGACCAAAATCTAAATAATATATCGCAGGATGTTCCCTGTTATTACAAATCAGTTTGGTTACCTCCATTAATCATGCTAAAAATCAGTCCTCTTCTCTCTTAGGTTTCCTCCACAAGGTTGTGTAACCCAAAGGGTAGAAAATAATTACCTACAATTAAAGAATATGCAGGACAAGCCAAGGTCAAGGTGAAGCTCTAGGGATCTGTCATTAGCCACTTTAAGGGAGGTTGAGTAGGCTAATAAAAATTCTGACCTTCAATATTTCATTGTCTGAGAGAAACTGAGCCTTGTTCAGCCAAGGAGAAGGGTGTACTCCTCTTGTCATTCCTCGAGAGAGCCACAGAGATGATTTTTAGGCACAGCAAAGCTGGTTGAACTGTAGAATGTTCTCAAATACCTGGGGTATGGAACCAGAGAACAAGGGGCAGCAGCAGATGCTGACTCATTCATTACTTGTTTGCCATGATATTGGTTGTTTCTGTTCTGTTTCTGCTGCTGGAAGCTGCCTTGGATTCTGGCATGAGCACTTCTTTTTTATTACCTAAGAAATAATCCCTCCCTCCTCGTCCTGTCAACACCACTTGCCTTGCTCAGGTCTTCATCATTTCCCCATATTGATTGCTCCGGTTTGCTTTATGAGCTAGTCTTTCAGATGTTCTGTGCACAGCTCCTTTGCAATAGCTGTGCAAGCTCAGGTATCTGTGTCTTAGCCTGCTCAAGAAATGCAAATCTCTTCTCAGTTCCTGCATGAAGGAAGGGGAAAACCATGACCATACATGTACTCAGGCTCAAGTCAGCCTCTGTGCCCTTTGGTTTTCCTGTAGATTTTGCGAGCCTCTACACCAGTTCTCTCCCTAAAGTCACAGGGGATAAAACATTTATCTGGAAACACTGATGCAAAGGACAGGACTAAACCTGGATCTCCTAGTTGGAGGAGGCCTCCAGCTTCTGGAACAACATATATTAAAGCAGAACCTCTTTATGTCCTAGGACCTGAATGCCACCTCTACGGTTTTAATCTGGCCCATTTTTCTCCTCAGCCTGCAGGGTGTCTGAGGCCAGACCTTCACTTATCTGGTTTCATCCTTTTTTGACTTCTAAGCCAGCACCTTGTGATGCTTCAGGTACTGGTTTACTAATTATCCCTACTGTAGGCTCAGGAGAGCAGGTGGAAAGGTCTGTGTTAATTGTGCCCTGAGGCTGTGATGTTCTCTCCCTAATCAGCTGCCCTCAGCAGCTATGTTTATGAAGCAGGTTGCAGACATTCACTACCCACTTGAGCACTAAAAATATCAGCCCTTCTTTGACTGGCATCTTAAGATGTTTTGCTTCAGGCCTGGACAGTTCACGACAAAACAACCAAATACTTGACATTTCCATAGTTAACGTCCAGGGCCTGTGCTTATCCCATCCTGCACCATAACCAAACGTGGCCATTGCTTCATAGGAATTACTGTGTGCTAGGTACTTGTATCTCAATGGATGGGAGAGGTCATTTCTAGATGATCAATATTACAGTCCTATTTAGTTTGGTTCAGAGTTCATTAACCACTCGCAGATAATTGTTTTTATTCCTTTTCTTACTGCTAAGAGCACCGTGTATGACTTTCCACAACAAATTGTCATTTGAATGCATCTTAATCTTCCTTTTCCTGCAGCACCGTTTTTACATGAGGTTGGTGAGGGCAGAAGTATTCAGATTTTTGTCTCTTTTCCAACAGTCAGACATACTATCACAGCCTTCTGCAGCAGGAAGGCAGATGTCACCTTTTGCCACCTTTTTCTTGAAGCCTGATGCCTGTTCACCTCTATCTTTCTGTGTAACTAGATATGCACCAAACATTTAGCAGATGTTAAGCAGCATAGTCTACCTGAAGAGAGCAAATGAATTCAGGCCAGGGAATGTGATGCCAGGAGACAACCTGGTAGTGCCAGGCAGAGTGGGATAAATCTCAGAGAGGCCTGTCTATCAAATAATCTAACAGCCCTGGACCTAATCTCAGTTAACCACCTATTCCTGCTCAGAGGAGAGAGATGAGCACTTCCATAGGATGATTTATCTTGTCCTAATAGAAGTGCTTAAAGAGCAGTGGGATGAATTGCCATTTGGTACTGTCTTTTCCTTCATTGTGTGACAACAGAAGACTGTAGGTAGATACATGTACATTTTACAATCTCAACTGGCTGGAGTGATGTCCGTGTGTAAGAATGCTGAGGAAAGGGAGGCTGGTTCTGCTTTCCTTCATTTCTTTTCTGCTATGATTTCTTTCTCCCATGACTCCTCTGACTTTAGGAGACAGAACAAGAGAGATTTATTACTAAGAAAAGATGTCAAATTGCTGTGATTAGATCCAGGTTAAATCTATAGTTTCTCTTAGCCCCACTGGCTCTTCCTACCTATATTCCAAATACCAAGGGAGAGCAGCTTATGAGCTCAAAACTCAAAGGAAAATGAAGCAGCTTTAGGGAGTGAACTTTGTAAGATGGGACCTAAATTAATCCCTGCTGTAAATCCATCATAGTCCTAGACAGATTGAACTGAGAGCAATGCAGGTGATGAACAGTAGGCAAAAGCATAGTACAAGCTGAGCTATTTCTCTGCAAAAACTAGTTTCTATCTCAGTCATTGCTGGACACGTTACACAGCCCCTGTATTTAATAACACTGGGATGGACAGCAGTAAACTTAGTGGTTCTTCCTCTTCAAGGTACTGAAATCTTAGGGCTACTTCTCTGTCCTTCCAGCTAAGAGCAATCAGATGAAATTGCAAAGCAAGTTCCCAGAGCTCTCTGCTGTCTTTGATTGCCAGCATCTTGCATTACTACATTTTATCCTGCAGCATCCACCGGATGGTAGAAAGGATCAGCACAGGAATGTTCCCCAAGTGAGGGGGTGAGGGACTGATGTAGCTAAAAGGACACAATTTGGGAGACAGGGAATATCCTCTGCTCCCTCCTGACTCATTTTAGAGGTAGGAAAACTGAAAAGTGGAGCTCTAGTGCTAATGTTGCACAGGGACTCTGCAGCAACAGTAAGGACAGACCTGTTTCCCGAGAGCCCTGTGTCCCTCCCTCCTCCAAAGTGAAGGAGCTGCACCTTGGCTCTCTCAGCAGTGAAAGAACAGACACAAAACTTGGCTTCATAGCACTGCTCTGGATGGGGGCACTCCAAGCTTTGGTTGGTAAGTCTACAATGCCTGTACTTTTGCTACAAGCCAGAGCTCTCATCTAAAGAACAGCCTAGCCTGAAACAGGTGATTTACCTTCACACCTTCCGTTAATGCTACCCTATGACCACTATGGGGTCTTTGTTCTGTCTTTGTTCCCTTTGTCATCCCTGCATGAATTCATCTTGGGTTACCCATTCACATGATGAGCTTGATATATAGTAGCATGGATAATCACGTTACTTGAATCCAGGGCCAACTACAGAGGAGGACCATTAATAGCTGCCCATGCCAAGACAACATGGCTCCATCCCCTTGCCATGAGTCATTCCAGCTGTTTGAAAATGCTATCTTTGTAGATTCCCCTTTGGTCAGGAAAAGGAGTGTGGAGATTGCTCCAGTTCAGCAGTGAATATATCTCCCCAGTTTGTAGACAAGAGGGCTCTTTCAGAGACATTCTTGAGCAAAATACCTAAGAGTGCTGCGCATGGCACAAACACACTCAAGCTCCTGAGGCCGGTGGATAAAAGACACATATGCTGTCACAGATTAGATATGAAACAAGCATATGTTTCTGCACTGAATCGGCTGCAGAATCAAGTTTGCTGGTCACAGGACGGGTCCCTGGCATATGTACAGGGAAGGGAATGCGTAGGTGCACAGAGTCAAAGGTTTACCCTGCTTTGGAGTACTGGATCACAGATTGGGTGGAATGACAGCAATTAGAGATGGAGATTAACGCTGCTAGGGCTGAGAACATAATTTCACTGGAGTCATTTTTGATTTACAAGAGAAAACACAGGTCCAGCAGCTCCAAAACCTCACTGAGGTCTGCTTCATATTTTCTCTCCTGCCATAACTAAACAGTACAAGACACATATGTACATGCATATGTACACACATATGATTCCAGCACAGTATTTCAAAGACAGGGTATGTTTTAAATTTCATCCAAGTCCATGTAAAACCCTACCTTTTGTTTGCCTTGCAAAAGAAATTAAACACACAGTGTCTGTACTGTTAACAGATATCTCTGAGAGCATGTGGAGAATGAGGGAAGAAACGACTATGAAAGGTCAGATGTAAACGCTCCCCAAAAAAAGTTGTGAAGACAGAGGTGTGAAGTCTGGGAAGTGGAGAATCACAGGCTAGTCATTTCAGTGCCAGCCCATGAAAAATTATTGGAAAAAAAAGTAATTGAACCAAGCCTTTGTTCACACCTAGAGGGTAGCAAGGAGAAGAATAAGGCAGCATTGATTTGTTGAGCAAATTGTGCCTGAGCAGGCTGAGCTCCTGTTCTGGGAAACTCAAAATGAAATCCAAATGATATCAGGAGTTATAGCCAAAGTCACAGGCAGATGATGTAAGATACTTTGTACTCTTTATGGCACAGTGCAAATATCTTACTTATCAGGACATTACAAGGACCTGTTCTTCAAAGGCCCTCTGTGAGTCTGGGACAGCTAAACCAAAAATCACCTCCTGAGTCAGAGATCACTGGGACAACACTGCTCCTCCCAGGCAACGGGTTTGACAGTACCTAGGGATAAGCACTCAAGAGCCAAAGCCTTAAAAAACAACAACAACAACAACAAAAAAAGACTGGCTAAACCAGTGAGTTTATACTGCAGTGTTTCCCAATGGTCACACATCGTTGTTTCAGTGGTGAAAAATCCCTTTAAAAAAATCATTTTATTTGATCAATTAAATGCTACCAATTTCTGGATACGCTAACCACAAATTTGCTAAATTCCTGAGCTAATGAAAGGCTGGCTTTTGCTTTGACATGAATGGGAGTTTTGTTTGAGTAACAATCAAATAAGGACTTGGCCCAAAGACAGCAAGGAAAACATTTAGATGTTAAATATGTATTCAGAAGACCTTTCTTCAAATCTTTTCTATTACAGCAACAGGATAGTAATTGTGTTCTGTGGAAGGGGCAGTTCAGTGAAATATCCAGCACCTCTCAGCATTTAGCAGAGTGAGCAAGAAACTATGCAAATATTTTAGTTTAGAAATACTTGTAGCTCCTTTTCAAACAATGAAAGCCTCAATTAAAGCCAGATCTCCGTTATTTAAAAATTCCAGGCAGCAACTGAGAGAGAAAGAGAGTTGAGTTTCATTTTTTTTTCCCCCCTCTCTCACTTGCAAACATCAAGTCCAAGGTATTTGAGAGTCAGGAAAATTGTGTCTAACCCTAAAACTGTGAGAGCTCAGAAGTCTAAAGCTGTGACTCTTCTAAAGAGTTCTGCAGTCATCAATACCTAAAGTAAGCTGAAGCACAAGAAATAGGTGACCTTAATAGATATAACTCTATATGGGTTCATTGTACCATGAAATTAAATTTTTAATCTGAATTGATGAACAAAAATGCTGGTTTGATCCTCCCCACACACAACAGTTCAAATACTTTGGTAACTATTTCACTTCCACAATGTAGCTGCACCAACGAGATCAGCAACACAATAATCCACTTCATGGGCCACGGGCTGGGATGATCCAGAAACAAAAAAAGTCTTGGATACCTTTTTTTGGTTTGTTTTGTTGCAAGCAAACTTTAAGATTCTTGGGAAGGTAAATTATGTTCTTTTGCCTCTGGTACCTTGCAAACATAGGGGTTAATCACAAAGTCAGTAATATCACTGGTGGCTGAGTCTTTTGATGGACTTCAACTGGTTTTAGATGCAGTTCCAGGTTTCTGGAACCTCAGTGAAAGTAATTAGTTTTGTGTATTATCACATTCAGCAACATCTGATCCTCAGAGCTCATCTTATTTCAGCAGCCTTTCCTTAAAAGTGATGCACTTCTTCCAAGTGTACCTTTAAAATACTTACTACCAGGCTGAATTTAAAGCAGATATGTTGTCTAGATGGGAACTGCTGACCATTTGGCTTACGACCACTCTATCTCAAGAATACTAATATCAGTTGTAGAAGCAGAAATTAAGCTATTAATAAAGGATGTCCTGCCAAAAAGAAACCCAAACCAAAACAGAATCAAACAAAAAGACTATTTCATTTTTAAAAGTCAACTTATTTTTCTTTTTTTTCAAAAGATCATTAATATTTAAAATGCCCCTCAGTCCATGATCCTATTTATGTCTTCTTTTTCCCCCTAAAATTGCTAACAGAGGTTTGACAGATAACAACAAACAGAAAAAAATAATCCTTTCATCAGCAGTGAAACCTGAACTTGGATATATTGGTCAGCTGAAGCTGTCAGAATGGCTGGAGGAATTATCTGCTGTTATCTGCCGAGTAAACACCATCCCAAAGTGAAAACTGATGGCATAGCATTTTTTATAATGCAATAGGCATGGCCATCACTGCTGAGTATTGGAGCCAAATGTTCTGCCATGGCCCTATACAATAGCACTCTCTGACAATAGCTCAGTATTTAGTTTGTTATGAAATCCAGTCTATTTTGGGAGGGCCCTATTGTTTCCATTTTATATGTGCTGCAGACTTGTGTCTCAGAAAACACGGAACTAATTGCAGAATTTGTTACTGTTGCTGCACAAGCTGAAGGTTTTATCCCACTGAGAGTGGAGAAGTGTCTTTCTGCCAGATAGAGGCTCGGAGACAGCTCGGTCCTGCAGACTGTACACATGCTGGTGATCCTGTGGGAAGGATCTCCAGTGAGATCCATCAAGCAAAGTTTGTCACCTTCCTGTAATAATTTCTGGAAGTAACAATGTCTATCCTGGAGGTATCTCATCTTCTTTAGTATTCAGAGAATTACCCCATTTTAGCACTAGTCCCTGAAGGAGGATATAAAACAGTAAATGTAAATATCCAGCTCTTAGAACTCTTCCTGAAATGAGGTGGTTTTGTCCTCATAATAAAGCTGACTCATTGCTGCCATTAAAGAGAAGAGCTGCTCTATCTGTTCTGCTCTCTAATGTCTTGATTCTGCTCTTCTTTCTCTCACAAAAGAGGGTTGTGCCATTAAAGTTAATAATGTGATGCAAACAGAAGTGAGATGACTGTGAGCTGATGGCACTTTTCAAAGTACCCAGTATGCTTGCACAGATATCCTTTCCAGAACTGGGGACTGAACAGTCAGATTGACAAGTGGGCTGAGGCTGGCAGAAAGACTCATGAAGCCTTTTAAGCTCAGTCATAGTTTGACAGCAGAAAAACCTTCCTTTCTTTTAGATTCGGACTCTTTGCTTTTGTTCACAGTTCCAGAAGTTCATAGCAGAGCTGGAAGCAGCCTGAGACCCAAGCTTTTCCTAGTCCACACTAACTGTATTTGTGCATCCTCATGCAATCTTACTCAAGTTACTGTAAGTTTGAAGAGTCAGCTTTTCTCTGCTGAGATCGATCTAAGTAAATTTAGAGCTATTGAACCTCATTAAATATGTATTGATGTTTGTTGTATGTGTATTTTTTTCCTTTTTTCCCCATTTAAAAGTAGTCCAAGTCTGTGCATAGAATGCAAATCAGCAAATGAAAGATGATGAGGAGTTTGTAGGCAAATAACTGGTTTCTGGTCCCTGTTTCATCTTTCCAGTTTAGAAGACAGAATAAGTGTCGGGTAGCACAGAAGTGGTTCATTGTCGTAGTGACAGAGTCTTCTGAAGGACTGTGCCCTCCCCCGTGAGCATCCTGTGAGCATTAATGGAAATTTAGGACACATACTGAGGAGAGTGGAGGTGGAGCATATGGAAAGAAATATTTGTTATAAAATGTTTATGTCTAAACTCAGTACAGGTGAAAGGAGCTGGACTGACAGCTCATGGGAAGCACAATATGTTCCCACATGCAACCCAGCGTGATAGCTGCAGACTACAGGAGGAAACTTCCCCTGGCTCATCTGCTTATTTCCAGCAGGGATTATGGGGAACAATGCATTTCAAGTTCTGTGTTTTAGCTTACTCATGGGCTCTGAGCGTGACTGCTAAGTGATTTTGGGGTTGACAGCAGTCTGATGTGCCTGCGTGACATGTATATGTTTGCACACGTGGCCCACCTTTGTTCTCCAGTAATGTACTCCATCTTTAAAACAAGTAGTTAGTGCTCAGACTTGTTGTGGGCCAGACACTTACCTGCTACGAATCAGGGAAGTTCTGCTGGAGTAAAACTGAGCTGTGCTAGTTTCTGCTGGCTGAGAATCAAGCACGCAGAACTATATGTATGTGTTTTATCTGTTTTGTAAAATTGTACAAGAAATGGCTTGCTTTGGAAGATCACCAACCTTCTCATTCTAAATTTGAATTGCTTACATGAGCCAGAACATTTCTAGATGAAGGACCATGCAGTCATCTTCCAGAAAATCATCAAATTCTCTATTGACTTGAATAGTGTAGTCCCAGTTATTTAAAATAGAGCTGCTACCCACAAGATCAGAGCATTTTATGTCCAGTGCTAGTGCTTTACCCTGGAAGTTAAGTCGGTTTTTCTTTTCTCCCTTAGGCACCCCAACACAGCATGTAAAACCCAAAAAGACTTAGCCTGGAGGGCCCCCCTGTCTTCTATCTAATCATGGGAACTATCACTTAATATTGATATTGCCTTATTAGAGCAATTAGCCAAGCATTTCAGAAGCTTGTTAATGTTTCTAGAGTGACTTCTAATGAGGGATAATGATAACAAGCATGGAAGGTCTCTGGTGAACTTTAGATAATGATGTAAATCTGAGAAAGGTCAATGGTATTCGTGGATTCAATGATGGCCATTCCATTTCCCTTCATTACCAAGTTCAGCTTTTATTTTCTCTTCCCAGGCCATTTACATCTGCAAGAACATGTTCCTTATCCAATCTGGAGCCCTACCACTTGGTTCACAGATTGATTTAGCTACAAAGTAAACGATGCTGAGCCTTAGCACTCCTTGTAATGAGCTCAAGTCTGGACAACAAAGAATCAATTAACAAAAGGAAAGCAAATACAATAGGAGGCACTAAGAGAGTGACAACGTTTCACATTTACATAGCAAAACATTTCCCCAGAAGATCCCAAAACAGGGGCATAGGCATCACTAGGAGCACCTTGTACAATCCAGGGGAGGGAATCACGGTTGGAAAAGACCTTTAAACTCCCCTCACTCTGCCAAGTCCACCACTTACTCCATGGCCTTCAACTTCTCAGCTTTGGGATTCCTCCAGGGCACTCCTCCACCTCCCTGGGCAGCCTGGCACAGGGGCTGACCATCCTCTCAGGGGTCAAGTTCTGCCTCAGCTCCTATGGAAACCTCGCCTGGGGTTAACTTGAGGGACCCCTGACCTCTCCACAGATTCCTGTCAGGAATTCACAGAGGGTGCTCCTGTCTCCCCTCAGCCTCTTCTTCTCCAAGCAGAACAACCTCAGAGATCAAAGACACATAAGCAGGAAACGGAGCTGCTTTGCCAGAGCCAGAAGGGAAAGTTCAGGTATGGCAGCAAGGTATAGAGCTGTAGGAACTATTTGTATTGGTATTAAATAGGTATTTACCGGCCCAGAAATATCAAGTACGTACACCCCACTAACGTGTCAGCGCTGACGTTTCTAATCTATTCCTGACCTTGGTCAGAGACTATGCACCTAATCCACAGACGTCAGTGCAGTACTAACTTTGCGTGGGACTGCACAGCAGCCCTGCAAAATGGGGTGCCTAATTCTGTAAGGGACCCTGAGCAAGCTGCACTGCTTCAGTGCAGGCTGCCACCTGAGGTTCTGGCTAAAGGTCTCATGCAGTCCTTTAAGGAAGCAGATACGAAGGCAAGATGTAGAAAGAGGAAAGGTATTTCCACCCCTACACAAGGTCCGTAGGGAACTTGGTGCTGTATATAATTCTGCTATGAATGTTGCCTTTATAAAGAGTCTTCCCAGGCTGATCCTGGACCTTGTGCATCACCTCACCTTCGCTAGGCACTTCACCTTCACTAGACAGTCACTGGCGCAGGAGCTGTGTCTTTGCAGATGAGGCTGCCCCTTCCTTCTTCCTGTGCCTTAGTTTACCCCGTTATGCTCATATTACTGACCTGATAGGTGCTATTATCAGGGTTAATAATTAACAAAGGGTTTTGTAAATCTAGACTGACTCTACAGAGCTTGTTCCAGGCTCGTACAGAAATCAAAGGAGGCAGAGGGTACTTGTAGATGAATTATAGGAAGTAGTTTTATGCCTTTGGTGGAAAGAAATATCTAAAGGAAGCCTATCAAACAGAATGATCTCCATTCACAGTCTTTACTAATATTTTGAGTCTGTAGATCACTTTTTTATTATTAGTGCAAATATTTGCTCTTTGTTTATTATTCTGTGTCTCGTGAAGATTGAAAAGGAAGGGAAGGAGAAATAGGTAGTGAGAGGGGCAGATGGGAATTATTAAATAAGTAAATAAAAGGCCAGTCATCACATTAATCACTCCAGACCCCACTCTGTAAAGATCCCCATGTTGGTGAACCCCTCCAGCTGAGCAAAAAGTCACTGGAGTCAAGTGCCTCGACATGTTTGTCCTCTGGCAGGAGCTGCTGCAGGACTGGGACCAGGCTCTTCATCTGTATTTCAGACTCCTGCATCTGTTTCTGTTTCTTAGACTGCAAGTTCCTATGTGTTTGGGTAGCACTGAGTCGAGTTTCATAATAACTGATAACGTAGTGAAAGAGACAATGTTGTTTTGGGAAATAGCGGGTATTACTGTGTATTTGAGCTGTGAAAAAACAAGCAATCAAGGCTCGCTGTACAAAATGAGAAAGTTTCTGTGTTTGAGAAGAAAGCTTGAAGGGGAGATGCAGAAATTAAATGACTTACCTGAGATTACATGTTTGGTCAAGATGGGATAAATCACTTGCTCAAGTCCAGCCTGAGGGAGCTCTGCTCCTTGAGCTACTTCACTTTTCCAGGTACAGGATTTTCAGTGAAATTTTTCCTTAGAAGCCACCCCCAGTCCTGCTTTCATTGGAAGTTTTGTTCTTGGTTTACTCATTTGATTTTACCATAGCCAGGGTTGATCTGAATATCTGCTCTGTTTGTCCTCTGCAACTTCTACACTTCAGAAGTTCTTATTTAAAAGAAAAAAAAAAAGCACCCCATTTAACACAAGACAACCCCCAAAAAACCACGCAGCTTTGCCATAGAGCATCCCTGCTCCATAAGTTTCTGAAGAATGTGTGAAGAGTTGCTTCATGGTTTGGACGAAATTGTGTATCTTTTATTAGGTTTCTGTTATCAGGAAACAATTTATTAGACGTAAGAATGTTATGTTACAATACCTCCTCCTTTTTGCCTGGGAATTTACAGTTCACACACTGCACCAGCACATAAATCCAGTTTTATTTCTCAATTTATTCACCTGGAACTAAGTGGATTAAATATTTTTTCTTTTTTTTTTTTCCTTTTTTTTTTTTTTTAAAAAAAAAAGGAGACCAGCACTGCATTTTCAGACAGAAGCACTGCAAATAATCATGATTGTTAGGCAGACAAATTAGAGGTGGCTGTGGACATGCAGTTGCTTTCTGTGCAAACTTTTATGCTTGCTGAGTTCAAATGGTGATTTTGGTGTGTTTTTTTCCCCCCTCGTGCAAAATTTACCTTTAATGACCTTCTTTCCCTTTAATAAACGAGGATTGATTAGAATTTGGCTTTACGAGATGAAAGGACTCTGCAATTATCTACTTGTATATGCCCTTCAGTAAACTACCTTGTCTCCCCCTTTCTACCTCCCCTTCTTAAGAAGACTTTCCCAGGTCCCTCTTGGCTGCGGTTGAACGATGTTGGCTCATGTCCATGCTGCAACAAAGACCTGGCATTCCAGCTGTCTGCTTCTAATCTCCAGTGTCAGCTCTTGTTAATGTTTCAGCATGAAATCAGAGGGGGCAAAGCTGCATGGAATATTAAAACCATGATCAGAATTCCACTGAAATGCTGATAGTCTGCAAGCACCATTAGGAGGGCCGTCAAATCACTGTCTCGCATTAAATAAAAAGAAAAGATTTCTATCGCTGGGGCGCACGGGAAGTACAATCAGTGAATCACTGAACTAAATTAGCATTTTTTCAATTGGAGATCGAAGTTGATTTATTGTTCTACACAACATTAATGTAACTGTGTGCTTGACCTGTTAAGGCAGCTAATTTTTCTTTTAAATGGCTTCTTTCTGCATGCAAAAAGGTTGTAATCATATTTCAACTTTGCAAAGTGATCAGGAAAGTACTGGACTGTTTCAAAATTGTCTTAAGGAGCCTCTCTTTGCTCCCTTCCCCCCCTCCCTTATGCCTAGTGGTCAAGGGCAAGCAGTTTAAAAAAAAAAAAAAAGAAACCTGTCTCAAGTAATAAGCTTAATTGTCATTTGACTTGAGCTGTTCTACACTACTTTGACCATGTAGAAAAAGCATTTGAGTGGGTGTAAATTTCACACCCCCAAGCCCTGCAAAGGGAGCTTAGTGTACAGGGAGGATCCATCCCAGTGATAATTTCAGGATTTGGAAAAAAAAAAAGGAGGTTTTGTTATTCTTCCTCATTTGTTTTTCACCCTGTGCTGAGTAAACAGTTGCTGGGTATGGCCAGAGACATCTTGCATTTCGTGTAGGCTTTTTTTTTTTAAAGCTTACATTAAAAAAAGCTCTGAGTTCATTGGCAGCAGACCGAATTAAGGAGAAATGTAGGCCAATACAAAGCTCAGTGCAGAATGAGCAGTGCAGGAATTCCTGCTGGTTTTAATAGACCTTGCAAGGTACTATAGTTGTAGAGTAAGAGTTGTAGTTTCCCGGTGAAGTTTGTTTTGCTAATGAAAATGATGACTTATCAGAATTGAAGCTGCTTGTGAGAAAGTGTTGCTGAGGAGGCTGAAAAAAGCATAGCTGTCCAAGAGGAAGTCTACTTTTCTGATCTGATAGGCCACCCCATTTTGCAAATATAATGTACAGTTTGAAAAGAAAGGAATGCTCTTTTTTTAAAAAAAAGGCAGAAATCCAATCTGTGTGTGAAACCTGCTGAGGTTGTCCATTTCTTCTTGGTTCAGGAGGGTGAGGAGGTGGAGATTTACAATCTCCAGTGCTGGCAGGATGGGAACCCATTTCCCATCTGACTCCAGTATGTTTCCTGTTAAATGTGTCTACTTTAAAGCTGGTTGTTTCCAACTGTTGCTGCCTTGTGGTCCGGCATCCCAACCTGGGAAAAACTTTTGTACAAATTGACATTCTCCAGATGACAATACAGAGCACCCCGGTGCCTCCTCCCTAGCAAAGTGAAGATAATATAAATTTCCAATTAGTGGTACACATTCTAGTCATGTTCTCTTTTTACTCCCTAACTATCTTTGTTTTGCTAAAAAGCTATTCGGTCATTAATGAAATCCTGCAGATCTGCTAATCCTACATACAATGCAGCTTTTCTCTACCAAGCTATCCCTGACATAAAACTACAGTTACCCAAGCTCCCCACCACATTAAGATTCGTTGTCATTTGCCTTTCATTACATACCTGATGTAGCACAGTAGCAGTCAAATGTCCTTGGCAAGCAAGCAAAGTATTTAATTGTATTAGTTTCCGCTTGCTCCACCTTAGGAACATTTTTTTTTTCCTTGGGAGGGAAGAAAAGAGGGAAAAAAAAGGCAAAAAACTGTATCATGGAAACTTATACTTTCTGATTGGACATAAATGTAATTATACTTAAATTCTCAAAGCAATCTTGCAACTGCCCCCCTCCCCAGCAACACTGTATTGCCAGTGCCATATGAAATGGCTCTCCATAGAGGCGAACAATGAGGCATTCATCAAAGGGAACTAGTGATTAGATGTTTTTCATTTTCAGAACTTTAAGAGATAAATAGGGGCCCTGTTCCTTCATTTGATGTACAGTCCTGTTGGGATTCAATTAATCTCTTCTGATAAATACCGAATTTCTGCAATATTATTTCGGAAGAAAGAGTGTCACACAGAATGCTGACTTCCATTCCTCATAATACGGGCGCTGGTTTTCAAGAAAGAAATACACTAAAGAAGGCTTGGATGACCATGAGGCCTGGAACAGGGCTAGCTATGAAGCTGTACAGCTTTTACATTGAACAGCCTTGTTTGTTACCAATGTTTCCCTTCAGGGGAAAAGAAAAAAAAAAAGGGACATTTAATGCAACGAGGAGCAAAATGTTAAAACTCTAGCTTTTGTTTTAGGAGATATGAATTCTGTCCCTGGCTTTTCTGTGGGATCCTTCGTTCTCTTGGTGTGTCTGTGCCCAGTTCTACTAAAGGAAGTCAATCACATCCTTCTTCATTGAGATGTTTGGGGTAGTTAGTTTGTTTGTTTTATTTTTTTTAAACTCTCTTGAAATGCTCAGGTGCTGTGGGGTTAAGCAGTGCCTGGATCTCTGCAGATAAATGCAGTTACTATGTTTAACTTCTCCAGTCTTCATTTGACTATGCAGAATGACAATCAAAGGGAGCCATCATTGCTTAGCTGCTCTACGGCCTATGAAAATTGAGTCGCTGCTTTCAGCCCTGAAAGCATAATCTGCGTTGTGTGTCTGTGTTACCAAAGCTGTCTCTGCAATTGATAATAATTTACCCATCTATTCCCATTGACAATTTTATTAATAAGATCAATGGCTGAACAGGCCTGAAACCCAGAACATACGTCTTGTCACTGCTGGAGCAAATGAGGGATATTGATGGAGCAGGGGTGGTGTAGGCTTGTGTTGCTGCTGCTACATGGTACATTATCGGTGGGTGGACCAAGAAAATAGGTCAGCTTTGATCAATAGGCCTGCTTCCATGAGTACTGAATCTACTTATATAAATGGACCAGCTCAATTAAATAAATAAATAAACTGGGTAACTATCAGGCCCAATTTGAACTTAAATCTAGAGAAGGAATATCTACGTTCCTGGCAGCAACACTGAAGTGCTGTGAGAAAGCTCAGGGAAGGCAATGCCCATCAGAATAGTCCCAGACTGATGTTGCAGGGTATTTGAGGGGGATATTTCAGACTCTGTCTGTACTGATGTGAAGAGCTGGGACCCTCAGCTGGTGTAGTCTTACAGGGTGACTTAGATGGTTAAAGCCCAGCTTAGCACTATTCCAAATTTGTAATAATGTGCATGCATTGTAATGAATCTGTCCTAAATTGCCACAACCCCTTTTGGGTCCACTTGTGGTTTTTATCGTGATCACATTTCACTGCTAAAGTTTCCAATCTGCCTTTCCTTCTGATTATTCTGCACTGAAACAACTTTATTTGTTTTGCTATAGAACGAGCAGCTAGTTATTTAGAGTGGCACATGCCACATTGCTGAGTGGAAAGACTTACCAAATGGTGTTCATTTAGGGTTTGATCCTCCTCCTATTTATCTCTGGCAAATCTGCCACTGATTTTAGTAGAGCAGAATCAGAGAACAGATTAAATATGAGTTTACCACTGAGGACAAGATAGGGATTTATGGTGAAATGCTGCAGTCAGTTTCCAGAGAACTGGGGAAATATCAAGGGACCAGTGGCAGCTGTATCTATGAAAAGAGAAACGTTTTTTGGCACAAATCTTCATCTTTGTATTTTAAAGATGCAACAGCTCTTTTGTAGTCTTCAGGATTGATGTTAGGCTTGTTGAGGTCAATAGGAATCTTTCAAATGATTTCAAGGGCTTTGGATCAAGTCTAAAGCCAAGCTGCTCATAAAAAGCCAAGAACTAAACAGATTTGGGGTGGGACAAGGAGGTCATTCAGTTAAAAAAGTGGATTTTCTGAATTTCTGCTGGTTTTATCAGGTGCTTTCTGAATGCAGCTCAGCTTGTATTATCTGCAAGATTTTATGTCACTGCAGTATCTCAAGCTGCACTGATAACAGGATATCGCAGTGTATTCTTAACACAAAACATGTAGAGAGTTTTGGAAGGTTTAGTCTCTGGATTAACTGAGTGGAAAATGTCTTTCATTGTAGATACAGATGGCCCACAACACAGGGGAGGAATCTGGAGGAAAAAATCAGAACCTCTTTGTCTTTGCAACTTCATTAGGTTTTCTCCAACTCTGAACAAGGTTATTCATAAAATGAGAGAACTTGAGAAGGATTATTATTTTTCATGTGTCCTCATTCCTTTTCATCTTATTACTGTTTTTCCTAACGAAAAACACTGAATGCATTTCTCATTTTAAAAACACAAATGTGAGGAAAAGAAATTGAAGCCCTTTGTGTTTTTCACTCTATAGGAGAAGGAAATCTAGCAAGCCATGTTGCTAATAAAAACCCTGTTCGGAATTTCAAGCTGTGGAAAACAGCACTTTGATGATATTTGAATTCTCATTTGTTTTGTTTTTGTCCATAAGGTTTCCCCTCATGAGGAATTTGATTCCTGATGTGCTGTAGTGAGATTGCTGACTATCTGGTGTCATGGGAATTCACACTCTCCTATGACGAGTCATGCTTCATTATGACTATCATCAAAATCAAAATAGCAGTCTTTTTGCTGACTGTATTGCTAATCCAATAGAGACTGGAGAGAGGGGTAGCGCGAGTGGGCAGAGAGAAAGCATAGCAGTCATAATGTCACTTAGTTGGGAACTGGATGTCTTCCTGTATGACGATTAAGTTATCAAATTAAAACCTAGCGCCATGATCAAGAAACTCAATTCTCCATATGATATAATTGCCAGTCTGGGCCAAATTTATCCTTGATAGAAATCCATCTATGAATATAATTCTGTCCACATTGTAGTGGATCCTTGATACCAATGTGATGACCACCAGCTGCAGTGGCTATGATACCTGTATGTAAACAGCATTCCTGGGTCTGATGTCTGGGGTGATTTTCATTTCATTTCTCAAATCCTTACAGTAAAGGGTCATGCCTCCAGGACAGAATATTTACCAGTGAGAAGACATATTGGCTTTGTGGGAAAATGAAAAACTAGACCAGCCAGCAATGGCAAAGGAAATCTGTAGCCTGTATTTGTAGCCCATTAATAATATGGCTAGTGACCTTTCTGAAGACAAGGCATGCATAAAATTGATTGTCCTATCAGGAGTTTGGCAGAACTATAGATTTTAAGACCAGTCTATGTTGTGGTCACATCTTTGTCCAGTGCAAACTCAGTATGGGTATAGTTGTCTGGTTAAACCCAAATACAAATGAGTAACTAGAATAATGCCTTGGTGTGGCTGCAAAAGGTACAGCTGCTGGCAGCCATGATTGAGCCCTGTACATTAAGGAGTTTCTCCTAAAGAAAAGTTAAAGGTGTCAGTCATTTTTAAAGCTGCTGAATCTCACTTTTCTAGAATATATATATGCACACACATCTACACTTGATTTTTCATTAAAATCTAGGAGGAGGATGGTAATTCAGGTCCCCAGAAATTTTCAGTATTTTGGTAACATTATACTTTATTAGGGAATAAAAATGACAGAGTCTGGTGTCCTCCTTTCTTTGGAATTACTCCCAAGGGCAGCTCCATGATTTACTTCTGTGAAAACTCATAGAGGTCCCAGATCTAAGGCAATCTGCTGGGTCAGCTATACTAGTGGGTTTCTCCAGCCTTAAAGTCAAAGATTTTTAGCAACTCTTAAGCTTTATACTTGGAAATCAAAGAGGTTTCCCTGAGTTATATCACATCTGCAGAAAACCCAAACCCTCCCTAGAAAATACTTTGATTTTGCAAGCTAGCAGTTTTCACAAAACTCCGATTTTTTTTCTGGACAGTCTCAATCATTCTTAGTAAGTACCTGCCTTCACTGTGACTTACTGCTCCCTGAAGACAAATGGGACAAAGAAAGACTACGTCATTTGCTGCAGGCCAAGGAAGAGATAGAGCAAGTGTAATTTTCTCTCTCACAACTGCAGCAATGCCCTTCTGTCGATTCTAATGTAGTGACAGATCCTCTAGACCCCTGTCAGACCTCTCTGTCTATGTGCCTAAAAATCGTTGTCAAGTCTTCTCTTTTCTGGAGAATCCAGTCAGACGATAGTGTCCATGCAGCATGGGGTGTTTTTAGCAGCAGTGATTAGATACTGTCACTTGCTCTAAATTTCCCTTAAAATATTGCTTTATGTACCCAGTACTGTAAAATTCTACTGCAATAGGATAGCCAGGAAGGTTAATTTAGGGAGTAAACAACTGGTCTGAAACCTAGCAGGTAATTTGCAAGTTGGGTTTCCTGCGTGAGGGCAGGTAATTGTCTGGTACCCAGGAGTGGGGTGGATGTCTACTTCCTGCATGTATCCAGGAGTAATATACACAGAATCCATTAGAGAGATGCCTAATCATCTTAACCTGTCAGATCCAAACCACCCTCTTTTAAGAGTCAATTTGTTTTCCTGCCAGATCGATGTTCTTATCTGTAATTGCACAGGCCATGAATGGCACCCAATAACCAGTTAATATTCAGTTCCATTCCATGGCAGGGTGGGGAGCAGGGAAATGTCTTAATTTAAACATTTATTGTACAACTGTGAAAATGTCCTAAGTGAAATTAATTGAAGCTCAGGGAGAATAACTTATAAATCACCTTGTCTGGCTTGCATAAAATGATATAAGGATATGCTGAAACCTTATCGTTTGTGCTCTGTAGAACTGAAGAAAGCTTTAACCCTGAGGTTACTGCTGTTATTCTGGCTCCAAGATGGAAGAAATCTGACTCCTACAGGTTATGTGGCAAATGGAAGACCGGTCTAATTAATAATAACCCACAAATTTTTACTGTCACTTTGCACTTCTCCCAAAGTCTCCCTGCAATGGTTTGTGCTAGACAATTTGAATGTAGCGTTAAAGCTGTCAGCCATTCATCCCTTATACTTCAGCAGCACTTTAAAGAGGGGTACTAATCCCATCAGACTGTGCTTTTCACAGTACAAATATCACCAGAAAATGGAAAACAACCCTAGTGACGTTAGCAGAATAGGATATAAACAATACTGGCTAAAATACAAGATGGAAATTAGGCAGGCTAATAGGGAATTTGAAGAGCACATAAAGACGCAAACAACTTGCAGAGAATTTATTGATTTGCTAGAAACAGTGGGACTGCAAAGGAAATACTTGTTACACTTGAGGACAGTTAGAAGCACACTTAAGGAAAACAACAATGCTGCAGACAAATAAAAGCCATACCTACTTATTAACTCTTGTGGCAGTGGATAGTAGGGGAAGACGCAATGCAGTGACAGAGAAGGAAGCCCTGAGACGGGGACAGAGGTCTGAGATGGACAGTGCCTTTATACTTTGCTTTTGTGCAGCATTTAGCGCCGTGAAGGCCTGGGTTATGGTTTCTGTCAGCTGCCCAAATAGAAATGGTAGAAGAGCAAGAAGTTACAAGGGCCAAAAGTGCATACCTGTGATTTGTGAAAGACATGAGTGAGCTATTGAAAAAAAAAAGTGATAATCCCGGTGAACTCGGATGCTCTCTAGGAAGCCTGCAAAGGCTGCCTCTTTGGAAGTGTGCATCCTGCATATTGCACATCAGCAAGGCTTAATTAAGCACTGGGCAGGCTGAATGAAGAGATTATTTAAAATAGAATTCAGTAACAACTACTTGATATGATACAGATGAACCGATGCAGCTCCTGTAAGGGAAATTCATGTCTCAATAACAGACACTTGGGAACAGGTCAACAAACTGATGAATAAAGGAGAACTGGTTGACATAATTTATATAGACATGCAGAAAGTCTTTGCACAAAGTCCCTAACAAGAGGCTCCTGAGGAAGCCAAGTACCCAAGAGCTGACTGGTAAAGCTCTGCTGTGGATTAGATGGGAGTAAAAACTCCCTCCCCCGAATATGCACAAACCCTGAGATGGGAAGTAAATAGTCCATTTTTAATGTAGCAAAAAAAAACCAGTGCTGTGCCTGGGGTTTTGTACTTGCTTAAATATATTTACTGTTGAGTTGGAAAAGTGAAAAGTAAAGCAGGAAAAGCTGATTTGGGCTAAGCTGGAGGTAGCTGAATGGTTTTAATGGAACCCTGCGTAGTAAAAGGGAAACCAGAGGGGCAGGGTGGAAATTCCTGGCTGACATCTCCAAGGGACTCTTCAAAAGAGTATTTGGACTGTCCTTATCTATCTAAGTTATCACTGAAAGGGAAAAAAATTAAAAGAGAGGTCTGTAACTGAACAGTTCAATGGTGTCACTGTTCAGTCTAAAGCAGTTGCTGAGAAAAACACCAGTGAAATGGTAGGAAAAAACCTGACTATCATGGAACATGATATTGAAAATATAAAGGTGTCCCATGATATTAGTCACTTCTATGCAAGCAGGAGACAGAATAAATAGAAACAGCTGGGAGGTGGACAACAGAAATAATTAGACGCCTGCAAAAGTTCTCAAAAGAATAATTTCTTGAAAGAGATTGTTCAGAGCAGAGAACGTAGAAATAAATAATAAAAAGAGTGGAGAAGGTGAATTGCAGTACATTCAAAAGGGTTAAAAAGAGCTGGGTTTTGTACAGTTTACAAAAACCTGTGGAGCTCTTTGTCTCTTGACATGGTTGAAGCCAGGAGTCTGGTGGGATTGAAAAATTCATTGAACATTTGTACAGTGAATAGAAACATCTGCAGTAAAATGGGTGGGATGCTATTCTTAGAAAAGAACCAGCACCAAGCCTCCTACTTTGAGGCACAGTTTAAATAGGGACTGAGGAAAGGACAGGGAAGAAACTCCCTCAATTAAGGTTTGCTGTTGTGATCCAGGAGGAGAGATGTAGTTTCTTCTGATGAAAATTTCATTGCTAGTGTCAGATCACTGTAACAGGTGAGCCATTGATCTAAAATATGGCCACACATAGGGTTTTTTTTTTTATTACAGCATATTGTCACACCATCCCAGTGTTTGTAAAAGGAAGGGCAATTTAAGAGTGAATTAAAATCCCTCCTAGTTTGCAGTATGACGTCATCAGTACACACCTGTACACAGATGCTTAAGGCAGTAATTGAACAAGTTTCTAACACTCTCTTGTAATTTATATTGCACAGGTATACTTAAGTGCTAGCAATAAATGGCAGACTGAGGGAGGTTATTTGTGGATATTCCTAATAATAACTCCTGCACAATTCTGAAATGATTTACCCAGTTGGGAAGAGGCTGAAAAAAAAGGAGTGAAAATAATGATTAATTTTGATTTATGTGGTGTGGTGAGGTTGTTTTTATGATGCAGACAAGTAGCATTTATCCAGTTTGAGGAGGAGCCCATCCTCAGCTGAGGTGGAGGACAAAGTGAGAGAGAGGTTGCTCTGGAGGTGCAGGGGATGCTGATGGGGTGCAGTGTTGGGAGTCCTGGGGCAGGGGCTGGGGGCTGCCATGCAGTGCTTGCCCCAGCACCTCCCCAGTAGTTCCCTTGACACAGCTGGCTGCTTCTTTCCAGGGCAGGGGCCCAGCCCAGATTTGCTTAGCACCCCTGGATCACTTCACAAAAGTGTCAAAGAAACCCGAGGAGTCCAAAATTAAAGAGCCAAAAATTCATTCCTAGGAAAGAAAAGAAACCAGAATAAACAGCAAAGCTCCAAACCAGGATTTTAAGATGAGCAGAAACTCAGTGACCCAGGCAGTAAATTTGACAGCTCCTTGCCACCTCCTCCTGGTGTGATTTACTTGGCACTTTTCAATACAAAGAATGCTAAAACTGTACTCAGGTAGGGCTTTTATGGCCAAGGTTTGCAATGTGCCTGTAAATTACTGCCACAGAACAGTCCTGTCCACCTTTCTCTAGCACAACACCGTTATTCACTCACTGAGAATGCACATGCAGGGAAGCAGAATCTGATCTCTACATAAAAAGCAAAAATAAAGCAAAAAGAGAGAGAAAGAAAGAAAGAAAGAAAGAAAAGCATCATATTAGACCAGAAAATGGATTGGGCAAAATAGTTTTGCTCTATTCCTCAATGCAAGCAGAAGGCTTGTGGTAAAATTCACGTGTGCATGTGTGTATATATATATAGCAGGGAATACTTTTCTCTTTTGAAATCCAGATGAGGGCAACAGAAAAATAAAATGCTGAGCCACCACACAAACCTCTTGCCTTTCTTTTCTGTGTTCACTCTTACTTGCAGAGAATAGCGAGTTTCATTTCCTACTGTTGAGGCTGCAGCAACTAAAGTGAACGTTCATATGTGTGGTGAGGCATTTGTCCCTGGAAAAATAACATCTCTCCTTCTATTAACGTTTTAATTAATCCCTTTTAGTTATGAAATGTAACTTTACATTACATAAAAAAAAAAATTACATGCAGTCTCTTAATCTGCTAATCCTTTCTCCAGACAAGCTGGTTCTTTTTAAATCAACTGCCATTTTATCAACCCAATGGAGCAGAGATCCGGACTCAACTCTATTCAACAATACATTCTTTTCATGAGAGACTGGCCTAGCTAATATGACACCACAAAGGGCTTGAGGAATTCCAAATACCCAGCTCTTTGGATTAAAAGCATAATAATCCCATGCAGTTTTTTGTTCAGAATTGATAGAATGGTTGTATAGTGAGTCACACTTGTTTGAACTTATCAAAGTAACAATATATCAAGCATTTCGTAGAATGATATTTTATTTTCTCAGGTTGATTTGACTCCTTTCAAGTCTTTTTTTTTTTTTTCTCCTTTTTCCTTTTTCCATGTGTGTATTTATGACTGCCAAATGCCCCTGCAGTTAAACAATTAAAACACATAATTAAACACAGAATCTGATAGCTGTTGTTTTATGCCTAGATTTCTATACAGTTTTTATGTAGACATAAGCATTGTTTGTACCAAAACAGCAACAGCAGCGCAGTACACAGTGTGTACCAGGGTAAGAGTAACTTAGCCCGCTGCGACTCCTTCCCCTGCCCATAGGCATGCCTTTCTGCTATTTCCAGGCTACACCACGGAGCCAAAGCAGGACAGCTTTTGTGTGTCAACAAGCCCTTTGGGAGACAGAAAACAAGGCTGTTAGAATTAGCGGCCCAGTAGCCTTAATAAAATCATGTGTCAAGCTAAAGCTTTGCAAAGAAGAGGGGAGAGAGGAGGGATGCAGAGCTGCTGCTGTCTGTCCCTCCCTTCGCCCCTAGACCTGCTTCTGCAGCACTCAACCACCCGCCCAAGTTCAGGAAGGACCCAGCAACAGTTGTTTTCTGCCAGGCACGGTATAGTTTTCATCTGCTGTTAACGCTGTCCTGAATTCAGCTGATGTGAGTGCAGCCCACACTCCTCTCTCTGTTCCCTCCCACTTCGCATTGGATTAAGCGACAGGAGTCCGAGGTCTGACGTTTCCTTGCAGATAGCTTTCCTTTTTAATAAGCTTATAAAACCTACTAGTTGCAATTACAAAACAGCCTTTTCAGAGTGAACTGAGATGTTCTTTGCCATATTGTGGATCTTGTTGGAGGGATATGGTTATTACTGCTGTGTTTTGTGATAATGTCAGTGGGCCTGAGAGCTAGTTTCAGACCTGTAAACCAGAAGTTAATGGGCTGGAGTACTGTGTAAGGACCTGCACTTCAGCTAGCCTGGGAAGAGCACATTGCAACTGGAAATACGTGATGGGTTCCAACAGAACAGCCTTATGAGGGGGCTCATTGGCTGTCAGGCCTCCAGGAGAGCAAGAAACAGGTCTTCCCTTTACACTGAGCACCACAGGACTCTCTACAATAGCTTTTAACTCCGGTTATGGCCACGTATATGAACCAGGATGCCTGATTCAACATCTTCCCAAAGGAGGAGTGTGGGAGAACATCTTATTCTTGTCACAGGGCAGCCACAATTCCCTATTATGAATCAAAACATACAGAACTTGTCTGGCCAGCGGGACTGAGCTGGCAAAGTGCTGATGAGCATGGCAAATCCAGCCGGAGGGCCTCCGGGGATGCTCATTCACTTGCTGGCTTCCACATCTTCTGTAAAAACTCGGGACTGAGAGAACCCTCCTTTGCTCTTGCCATCTTATATCCCTGCACTGCTGCAGGAGCAGAGATTCCTTGTGGCTGGACTGGTGAGTCCTTAGTCATGTCCCCGCAGAGAACACAGAACTTCCTTTATTTTATTTATGTTTTTGTTTTCATTGTCATAACTCTTCCCTTGAGTTCCCACCCCTCCTACTCCATATGGCATCTCACAAGGGAACAATAGAGAGCTCTTCAGGGGTTTGTACTATAACTCTTCAGAAGCAAAGTATTCTCTAGGGAGTTGGTTGAATTTTTCATCCCAATTATTTCAATATTTCTACCGAATTTCAAAACTGAATACATTCACAGAAAAATTGGCAGCGTTCGAGTGAATATTTTTCATTTTTACTTTCGACCAACTGCAGAGCTAACCAGAACATTTTGAAATTTGGCTCCTTTGCCAACGCCTGCTGTAAAGGGAAGGGAAATTTGGGAAGGATGGTAGCAGAAAGGTTTGTGAATTTCCCCATTTCTTTGCTTTTCAGTTCCAGGCCCGACCCCAAATCCAGCGAGCTACCTCCTCAGGCTAGAGGAATGGAAGTGTTAATGAGGAAGCAAATACAATTTAAAACTTAAATTCTTACAGACATGGGGGTGAAGACGAGGGAGGGTGGGGAGCAAGAACAGCCACAGTTTTTTAGGCTAGGTTAGTGTGCCTTTCTTTTGCCAAGTTAATATTGTTTGCGTGCCTCCTTGAAGGAGGGCTCGGTTCTTCCATACTCCGCCGGTGCCCCTTTAAACAAACACCTCGTAACACTACAGCTATAAATAGCACTGAGGTGGAAATGGCTGGATATGTTTCTATAGCCTCCTTTGTATTCACATTTTTCAAATGGCACAAACCTTCTCCCCTTCCCTCCCCCCTGCCCAATGTGTAGTAGTTATATATAGAATGTTTCTCATAGTTCCATTTCTAAGCAATTTTCGCCACTGCCACGCAGCAGGAAGAAATTGAGAAATTGATGGTTGTTTATTTATTTATTTCTCAGTGGAAGTATGCACTTAATCCTGCACAATATGGAAATGTATACAATATATATGGCATGCATTGGAACCCATGCAGTGTGTATATATAGATACATAGATGCATGTTTGTGTGTGTGTGTGTTTTAAATGCAGACCATATTGATTGCAATGTGGAACTTATAAAGATGGGAGGTATTCTTATCTCTGCAGGAAATAAAGTGTTTTGGGTAGTATTTATGGGCAAGATGGTGACCAGCTTATATGTCCCATTGTTCACAAAGCTTCTTATTTAAGTCGGGAGAGGTATAGGGGGAGCTAGTTGTTTGCTAATAAGAAAGGAAATTACAAGTACTAAGATAGGATTGATACCTTTGTGCCAAAGTCACTGGGGACCACTTGAAACCAGGGGAATATATTGGTGAACTACCAGTGTACACTTACCCTGCTTCTCCTCTCTTCACCCAGCATCTGCTGTTGGCAACTATTAATGGGATATCAGGCTTAATGGCTAATTGTTGCATAGCCCTATTAGCAATGCATCCTCTGTGTCACCGGAGAGGGGAAGAGGTTTAAGGGGATCATGGCTCAAGCCAGCCTGACACCGTGGCAGAGGCTGGCAAGGATTCCTACGGTGTGGGTTTGATTCTGGGTTTGATGGGGAGCCAGCTACTGCTTGGATGGCTTCAGGGTATGAAGCAGCCACGGATGATGCCACACGACGTGTTTGAAGGATATGGCCTGCATGAAAAGGAAATGAAATACCTGTCATTGAGCTGGGCTTGTGTAGTGCAAAGGTGTGCTTGCTTAAGGTTTGCTTCTCACCCTGCTCCTCAAAAAACAGAGGATTCAGATCTTCCATTTTGGAAATCAAGCCTGATGAGGTAGAAGAAGGGGAGGAGAAAGGGAAGGGTCAGTAGCTAAGACAGTTCCAGGCTCCGGATTTGTCCCAGATACACTGTTCTCCTAACGTTTATGGGAGCTGCATGAAAAACCTCACAGTATAATACTTGGACAAAGTATGTCCTTAAGTTTCAGCTGTCTTGTGCTTAGTTGGAGGTCCTTCTCAGCCAACTTCCAGCCTCTAGCAGGAGCCAGTATCTGATGCTCAGAGTTCAAGAACCACACCAGTAATGCTTTCACACATTCCCAGAATGTGGTGTTAACTTCTGGCAACCTATAATTGTTGTGTTTGCTAGCTCAGGTGGGTTTTCTTCTGTTTATTAGTCTACATGTACTTAAAATCCCTTTATCAATGGACTTTGTAACCTTCTCGCAGTGAATTCCCCAAATTCATTGTGTGCTGTGTGAGTGAGAACCAGGTGTGGCATTTACAAGATTTTTCTAATTCAAAATGGGAATTCTTTAGGACTGGGAGTTCCCTGCTACAGGGAGGACATGAAATATGTAATAAAATAGTAGCAGGTTTTGAGCTATTTTTTCTTCATTGCATTTGACAAGTCCTGTCCATCAGCTTAGGGAAATGAAAAAGAGCAAGCATCTATCTCAGCCTTTTTTTTTCATCAGTATCAGGCAGCATCTGAAGGAAAGCGCTATTATTTGAAAGGATTAGACCCTGAAGAATGTGCATGGGACATGAGAAGTATTGAAGCACAGTGGGTGATACCGGGAGCATCTGTGATCTAAGGGAGCCCTCAGAAAGGCGAGGAAGAATGTGTGGTTGTTGCAATGGGTTCCCTGGAATGTCAGAGGCACAAGTGGGTGCCACTGGGTGCTGCTGAGAAAGCAAAGCTGTCTAGGTGGGCGCCAAGATATGCACTAAACAATATGAAACATGCCATGCGAAGCTGCTGCGACAAAGGAGAGAGGGCTGGGGGCGGGGAGCAGGGTGCAGGAATTAAAACGTAGATGAAGCTCCCAGTATGTTTTGCTCTCACTTCTGAAGTATCTGTCTCATGCTGTTCTCCTCTTAATCTGTCAGTTACAGTTAATAGCTGATCAGAGCAGTACTTTAATGAGTCAGCCAGATTGTTTGCATAAACAGTTGCTAGGCTGATGTAACCAACAGCAGTTTGATACTGAATTCTCCCCTTATGACTTACACCTGCATTCTCCCCTCTCTCCCACCCTCTGGGTTGTTTTCTGCCAGAAGGGCACCTGAACAGACACGGTTAAGCTGTAGGTAGTTTTTGAGCCTGCACTTACATCCATGCAGCATCCTTTTCCTTACCCATTTCCTGCTCTCCCACCACCCAGACGACATTTTGCAGCTGACATGCTCCAGGACCTGACTTCAGGTGTAATAATTCACAACTAGAGCTTTGCCTGAGTGCTGCCTTTTGCAACCGGGTGTGAATTATTAAGCTGTTTCTCACCTCAGCATGCCTGTATCAAGATAATAATAATAAAAGCAGTACAAGAAGAGCTAAGTGTGGAGTGCAACTCGGGAGATTAAATTCAAATGCTTTTCGGTGTGCTCTGACATATTTACAACTTAAATATTTTGCTTTGGAGTGATTTCAGGCGTTTGGTATCAAGGTAATAGTCCTGTCTGAAAAACAAATGTTTGCAGTCTCATTCAATAATTACTATTATGAGAGATTTGAGCAACCCAAGACTTAGAGCTACACAGGTTCTGATCCAAATCTGTTTTCCTTCGCCTCATCTCAGCAGTGTTAAGAGTGGCTTTCCGTTTATGCGATGCCTTCCTCTGTGACATTCCGAAAGCCCTGGATAAAAATTAATTAACCCACAGTGCAAATCTGTCAAAGCTGGAAAAAGAGCCCCTGACTCTTGAAAGGTACTGCTTTGCATGAGTATCTGGGCAGAATGACTCCCAGGATGAAACTTCAGATGATGCTACCATGCTTGAAAATGTACCTTTTGAAACAGTTTTTACGTAATGCTGTGTGGGCAAAGTGAGCATTCAATGTTATTCTGTTCCACAGATGGGGAAAACAGTCACCAAGTGACTAAATAATTTGCTCATAGTCACAGAGGAGAACAACACAGTGTTCCTCATTCAAGCCACGTGCTTTTCTTATTCCTCTCCTGCATGCTCAACATATCTAAATATTTAGATACCTGTATTTTGCAAAAGGTTAAGAGCTGGACCTTGTGAAGGGTCTCATGTACAGTTCCCTTTCCCCAAGTTGTGCTTGTAACCTGGCTAAATTTCAATTTGCCAAATAATTCTCGATTTTCCTGATACTATAACATTGGGGGGCTAGGTGTTCCTTCCTACTAGCCTCAAGTTAACCTTAAATATTGTGCAATTAAAAGGCTATAGCATTCAGTTGTTGACCTTTTTGCTTTGCAAAACTTAAGATTTTTTTTTTTTCCCTTTTAAATCACAGTTGAGAGAGACTTTCAGATCCTCCAGAGGACACTGAGCCATGGAAATGCCATCAAGTCAGTGGTACTAATGAGCAGAGAGGACCTCTTGCAGCTCATTTGAGGACATTTGGACGTCGCTCAAGCTCACCTGAAGAGGCAAAACCTGGTAAGGTCATTGTACATGGCTGCCTGCCTGGGAATATTGTCACAAAGAAATTGGCATCATTTTGGTAGAAAATGGACAGGGATTCACTTGACTTGTGCAGTGGGAGGGAGTGTGATCAATGCCATGTGTGATTTACTTTCAGAGAAAGACACATAAAGAATGTAGTATAAAAACCTGCAAAAATAGATTTAAGTGTTGGGTTTTAAATAGCCCATCGCTTACACACCAGTTAACAGCATTTCAGCATGACTCTTGATTCCGGTTCCTTTTGTATTTTTGATCCTGTGTGTTATTCAGCGTGATGACAATTGGGCTTTCTGTGTCTCAACTGTCAGATATATGTGGACATGCCTCCAAAACTTCTCTGCCATGCTGTTTCTGTTCAGTTTGTGATGTCCCAGGCCTACATTTTAGAGAAGCTATAGATTTAAAGTGTCATTTAAAGTACCTAGGGTGTTTCAGCTCCTGCACTTCACAGGTGATATGTGTGTTTGAGTGTGGTGATGTTCTAAGGATGACCACCAGGAAATCAAAAGCAAATACTGAACATCTGCTGAAATTTCTGCTGTCGTTTTCTTTTAGCTAGTACATAGGTACTAAAAAATCTGGAAGTGAACCCTTTTGATTAGAATGGTCGAATGGTCTTTCCAATGGTGAACACAGTTTTTTTTGGGTAGCACTGTTTGTTGGGTGGTAATGCTTTCCTTGATGAGCTCGTTGGGGCCAGCTGGAGGTTGCAGAAGTGGGTTCAGGTGTGGCTGGTCAAGGAGAGAAGCTAGCTGTGTTTCTCTAAGAGTACAACAGTGAGAAGAAAACTCCTTCTTCCTGCACTAAGGTCAGTCATTTTGGCTTTTTCTAAAGTAATTTTGATGGTGTTGACCGTAAAATGTGTTTAAATAAATGTCTTGTGAGTTGTTTTGTACAAGTGGACTTATGTGTTTCTGAGATTTTAGAGGCTTAATTTAGGCTCCTTTGTCTTAATTTTCAGAGGAAAAACTTGCTTATTTCCAAACAACTTCAGAGAGAGATGGGAGCACTTGGGAACTGTGTAAATCAAACCAATGGTTATTTGTTTCCATTTTTTGAAGCCTGAATTGTACCAGAACCTCTTTGAGAAGTTTTATTATAAAAGGGAGCTGCTTGGAACAAGTGTCTTGTGCAGATGGGACCACTCTTATATAAAGTGAAGCTTTTTCCATGTCCTGAGCTGCCTTTTTGTCTCCAGATTATCCACCTAGCCTGTACCACTATTTTGCTTTTCATACCTGTTGGAAACAGTAGTGGTTCTGAGTTAAGCAGAACTACAGGAGCTTAATTTCCAGCACTGTTTCTGTGTGGATTTGCTCATGTTGAATTAAGAGTGACCTTAGTCTTTCTCTAGGTGATATCATTTGTAGGGATGTTTGTCTTTATGTGATCTCTGTTTCACTGAAATTTGCATGGATTTAAGGATCCTTCAGTCTTTTTTCTGTTTGGCTTATATTTGGTTGAAATTAGCCAGAAAGTTGAGAATTTGGGACGTGGTAGTTGAACACAGCCTGCAAAAAAAAAACACCCCAGTATGTCTTATTTTTGCTGAGAAAAAAAAAAACCCACCAAAAAGGTGTCTCTTTTTCACTATTTGTGCTTTGATTATTTTAGTGCTGGTGTTTGCAAAGAGTGTTTGGCTTTTATTTTCAATGTTTGTTAACAAAAGGAATGCTAAACCATAAATAACCCAAATGTATGCTTTGTCTTGTCCATGTTGACTTTATTTCTGTTGTTATTGGTACCAATACTGTATCTGTTGCAGTTGTGTATATAATAGTCTCTCCCAAACTTTCTCTGGTTGTGGTTCCTACAGAAATGTCTTTGTTTTGCTTTCATACAACCTTTAATTGAAATCAGAGTAAAACTCCAGTTACTTATATAGATGGAAGTGTCTTTTGTCTGTGTTTGTGGGGTTTTTTTTTTTGTCGTGAAGAACTGCTGGCCCATAGTCAGCAACTAAGATAATTTCCCTGCCACCTCTGAGAGGGGAATTTTGTCATGATAAATAATTAGGGGGAGGTAGTAGCTGCTGATGTGCCTGTAGTCTGAATAAAAAATATGCAGAAGGGGAAACAGAGGCTTTGGCAAAGCAAGGTAACACACATACAATTAGTGGCTGTGCTCAAAGGACAGTAGGAGTCTCATGATGCTTAAGGTAGTGCTGCAACCTCTGGTCTATGCTGCCTTTCATATAGGTACTTCTTCCCTTTCAGTTGCCCCCAGTCACATTCCTGCTCTTTCCTTCACACACATCCTTCTGCTAAAATATTTGCTGGGAGTGTGAAAGCAGCTGCTCTTACAAAGAAATAACCTTGCATGTTATTAAGAAAATATTCCCAGTAGTTCAGGCTTCAGTGTGGTGCGAGTAGTCACTGATAGTGTCCATAAAAAGAAAAATGCTCAGAGATTGAGGTGTTCAGTCTTGTTTGTAGCACTGTTGTGGGATAGAGTCAATGTGCAAGGGGTTAAAGATTAATCAGGCTGGGTATGACAGGCTGATATGCTTTCCAGGTAATCAGGATAAAGTGAAGCTCATTATGAAAGGGATGAGCTTGAGCTGTCTGTAAAATACGAGTACCTTAGAGGAGGGTGGAGACACTTTCTTAGAGAGCATCGGGGGAGCTGAGGCAGGAAGGAAAGCTGGAGGTTTTATTCCTCTCAGTCAATACGTCTGAGGATGGCTGCTTGCTCATTTATTATTTCTTGAGCAAGGCTATAGTGGATAATCAATATGCTGCAGAGGAGGTTTTGATAGTGTTCATACATCCTGGGTGTGGTATATGGGCTAATCTGCAAGCACTGCTCTGAAGCTGCGGCGTTTTTCTTGCTAAGCTGCCAAGACAGATCTCTATAAGTGGCTGAGTTTGTTGGTTGGTTTGGTGGGGTATTTTTTTTTTTTTTTTCTTGCTGCTTGTCTTTCTTCTTTGTGAGGCAGGCAGTGGGAAATGGCTGCCTCGCTGAAAGAGCCTCAGTGAAGCTTTGTGCTTTACATCTATCATGATTATTTTCCACATCCAGCCTATTGGGAAGGATGAGATTCTAGAAACAGGCATCGTATCTGTGGTGCAGAGAGGCTGAGCATTTCTCTCTCTGTCTATAGGAAGGCTATAGACCTGTGCTGTATATCTAAGCATATCTACCCTGAAAAGCACTGGGCTCCTCAGCCCCTCCTTGATATGTCAAGTTTAAACCTTTGAAACACATTATTTTCATGCACTGCGGGGACTTTTACAAGAGGATTAAGATACTTCTCTAGTGTATTATAAGGAAAGAAACATTATTCCTTTTAAATAAAAGTATTGGAGAAAAAAATGCTTACAAGTGTACTACAACTAAGTATCATGTTTCCCAGTATAATTTAAGTGCTCTTGCAGGCAGGCTCCAGCTCTTTATAGTGCTCTCAAACCTGTGCTAAGTCCTGCTGAATTTGGTCTGAATTGGGTATTTAGTTGAAGATAGAATCTGACTGATGATCCATCTTCCAGTTAGGCAGCAAGTGCTGCAAAACAGGTCAGCTTCGGTCTCCTTTCTACACTCTTCTCATGAAAAAACTAAATGGGGAATATCTGGCACTGGGAGGTACAGCAGAGGCCACAGTGTACTTTTCTTTTTGATGTACTGGGTGCAACTGTAATGATCCTCAGGTGTCTTTCTAAACTCTCTGTTCTACATAAGGATCTGTCACAGTTCAGTTGTAGTTGCTCAGAGCAATTCAGAGCTCTCCAGTTTCACTCATCAGAGAGAATGCCTCGGCCTTTGCCTCGGTCTCCTCAACAGGGTAATGGGGAAGGAAGACTGCTGGCATTCTCCAAGGGACTCAGAGACCAAGTGGAATTTATTATTACAGTATATTAGATCTTTACAAACCTGTAAAACAGGATAGAGAGTTCAGCTCAATAGAAAACTTCCCATGGTCAAAATAGAATTTCTAATGACTTAGAGTTTGGAGTTTTTTTTCTTTCTTTAAAACAATAGAATAATAATATTGCCTATGAAAGAGGAGCTAGAAATGGTTTCCAATGGCCAGAATCCATTTTCTCCTACAGATGCCTGGCTGTAGAGTATAAGGCTGTCCAAAGTAGCCATGCTCTTCAAAATGCAGGTCACTGCATGTTGGCTTTCTTCTGTCTTTTCCATTACCTCCATATATTTGCATGAAGAAAATGCAGTTTGCTGTTTTAGGGACTCAAATACTGGGACTGTCACATTTCAAAAAAAAAATAAAGAAAAATCCCTTCAACGTTTCCTTTTAGCTTTTCCAACCTCTTGGCCACCTATCCTCTTTCTCCTTGCTTGACTTTGTCCTAGTTAATATTCCAACAGGTGTTTCCTTTTTCAGTGGAATTTTTTAGGCCGATGTCTCCAGAGGCCTTCTGCATAATAATGCTGTATTCATTATGTGGCAGCATTACTGAGAGAGAACTTTATTTTCTTAACCCCACCATTTCCCCTTCATTCAGGGGGTGGGGGGTGGAGGGGAGGGAGTTGTGGTTTTCAGCATCTTTCGCTGCTTTGCCTTTTGATGAGACCACCACATGGTACCACTTCTTAAGACTGAGAATTAGGAGAGGGAGAGACGAGACAGAAAGCCTCTTTTCTTCCAGAGTTTGCAAAGCATCTCAGCTTCTGATCACTGTTGAAAGACCATTGGAAATGACAGGGTTAAAAATAATGAAATTAAAACTCGTAGGCAAAAGAGATCCATCCCTTTGTGCCCCCTAGTGCATTCTGATATTGCTAGAAATTTACTGCGGTGACATTTTGGTTGGAGGGCTAACAGGGGTATAAGAACAATGTGCCAAAGCTCTGCCTTGCTCAGGTTTCACAGAGTGTGAAATGCTGGTCTGTTCTAGTGTTCTGCTGGATGCAGTAGTATGGAACACAACTGAGGAATACTTACAAGTGCATGTGGTGATTATGAGCTTGATTCATTTCCAATAAAAAGCCCAAAGGAGGGAGGAAGAATGCTGGGTAACAATGCAACGCTGGGAGATCCTCATGTCACTGGAGGATTAACAGGGTATGATTTATCCCAAAGTGACCAAAGCGAATAGTATTCCCATCAAGCCAAATCAGTGAAATTCATCGCTACGTGATATCACTAGAGCCAAGGGCTTTGCTGGTTTCAAGAGAAAATGTGGCATTTGAAGGAATTCAAGACCATAGGTGCCAATATTTTCTTGTATACCACAGATGTACAATATTGTATAATTATATATTATGTATGGCAGAGAGGGTAAGGAAAGAGGGATGTGAGTGCTGAAGCAAAATAGACTCTGAATAGATGAGGTTCCTCTGTTATAACTCCATTAAAAATTGAGTGCACAGTAATGTTGTGCTATTCTTAGTCAACATAACTTTTTAAAAGGTTAAGACCAATAAATTTGCAGAGCTCCTCATTCTAGCATGGAACCGGGTAGGTGACCTCAATATGGTGCTACAAATTATTGGAAATAAGACAATTGCAATTCTTGGAACCTCCAATATTGATTGCTTAAGTAAATCATCTGTTAAATGGCAATCTAATTTGATGATCTCCAGAGGTCCCTTCCAACCCCTACCATTCTGTGATTCTGTGAAAGGTATATGTTAAACTGAATTAGTAAGCACGCTGATCAGCTTCAGATGTTTAAAGAAAATGCAGCACTTCTCAGCTGTTTATTGGATGCTTATAAACAAATGCGGAGGTGAAAGATGAAGATTATCATATGTACTTAGGGCTTTTTTCTTGTCTACTCTATTAGCCAGATGTTAAAGGCAGGGTTCTCTGAGGGACTGTAGCAATTATTGTGACTATAATTTTTGCAGTAGTCAAAAATATTTTTACAGCAGAAAATTCTTTCCCAGGTTGCTAATATGTGATATTATTAAATACAAAAGATTCATTAAAACAGATTAGATTTATTCTACTTGGTTACTTGGACAATGGCAATTACGAGTTATTTTCTTTCCAAGTTCATTGTGACCTCCTGGCCCACTGATGCATTACTTTCATGTTTGATTCTCTGACTCTTATAGAAAGGATGTTTTTTGCTTGGTCATCTCTGTAGGTATGTGTATGAAAATCTTGATATGCATGACTAGCTCTCTTGAATTGAGGGGACCCACTGCAGTGTGTATCGGGAGGATCTACACTATAAACTGTGGAATCCTCAGAATAGTGGCTGTAATTTCTCCCACCTGAGGTGTACAAGCACTTTGTATGTTTACCTGGCTCATACATACAGTAACATTATACTTGTGACAAATTTCTGTAAGTATTTAATGGTTAGAAACATTGACCAAGTAAAGTGTCTCTGTATACCAAGTCTTCATTTGGAGAGTAACATGTTCCCGTTTCTTTATGGTGGGCTTTGCGTTAGACAGCTGTTACAAATGTTTTTCGCTATTCCAAATTATGAATAAATATAATTACTTACTGATTCCATCCTTTGTTTACATTGCATAATTGCTAGCCACTTTTGATGCTTCATAATAATTTATATTGATAAATAGATTAGCTAATACAGTAAATGATTATTCCCCAGTAAATGAATCAGTATGCTTTTGACTTCAAGTGCCATTAACAATAAATGCATGGGTTCAGGACAGCTTATGCATTTTACATTAAGCAGCCCCTGAAAAAAAACACCCAGAAAGCAGGGACCAGCGCCCAGGGTTGCTCCTCCTTCCTGCTTCCCACGCACTTGTTCAGCTGCTCCTGAACTTGTGCTTGCATCCCTTGATTCCTAAAACCACTGTTGTACCTCTACAACACGGACAGGCTTCCCTGGATGGCTCTGGAGTCGTTTCAAGCTTTTCTAAGGGTGAAGGCAGATGAGAATGAACTTCTCTGTATGCTTTATCCACTGTGTCACTGCAATGTTACTTTTTTGTGAGCAGCCTAGCCAAATACTGTAGGAGCAATACGGTCTGAGCTCATCCAGGGAAATTACTGTCAATGCATTTAGTTTCTGGATCTTGCAGACATACTCTTGAGCTCATTGGACCCATTTGAGTCCTGTCTGGGACGCTGTCTGGTTGCTGCAGAACTGAAACACAGGAACTTGTAGATAGGAGAAGCGGTTTGAAACTCCTTGCTGGGCATAGCTGGCTACTAAGCAAGGCAATGTTGGATCCCTGTTGGAGACTTTGGTACCTGAAGACCCCCTAAGTGTTTTCTGGGTCTGACCCAATCTGCAGAAGGAGTTGACAGTCAAAATGATTTATGGGAGTAAATTCTAGACCATATGTTGAGTGAAACCTTGGCTCTGTTGAAGTGAGTTGTGGGGGAGGCAGGGACACTGGCCTGGATTTCGTGGCATCAGGTTTACAGCTGCTGTCTGCATGTGGGATGGGTAATGGGACACAGAACAAATAACTCTGCTTGCTGGCAAGGAGAACAGAGCAAGCCTCGAGCCTTCATTCTACCATTCATGGAGTCAGTAGGAAAATCACTGTTTTAGAAGAACTGAGGATTAAACCTAGTAATGATAATGTGATTTCCCGTGTCACGTGATCTGGGTTTATTTTAGTCATTTGAAGTCCTGTCACTTTCCTTTCCTTCCTCTTTCGCAGTCACTTTATTAACCATAATGCTGCCTAGATGATGTATGGGACCTTGAATATCAACACACATTGTATAATGCATAAACACACTATTCCAGCCTCATTAGGGGGGTGGAAAAAAAAAAAGTCATCCAACAAAAATTGCAACAAAATTGGAACCAGCCCTTAAATGGACAGAAATTGTAGCCTGATGTTACAGTTCTGTAGCATCTCATCCAGTTCACTGGGTGCTTGCAGTTGCTTTATGATAGGATCCCAAATCCTGGAGATGTTTTAGCATGTGCTTAACTTTAAGGTAAATCATTCCCATGGTTAGTCTTTCTGGTCTGGGACTTTAAGGCGAATTTGAAGCTAAGCTCAGAATTTCCTAGACTTCTGCTGTTTTGCAATGCATTTCAACTCTTCCTGCTCCCCAAACTAGTATTAGGTACATTTGTAATGTTATGTAGATCATCAGTGTTGTTGTGGGGAGAGAGATCTCTGCTCAGCTTCAGAGGATAGAAAAACTTCTCATTGTTCTTAAAAAGGATGAGTTATTCCCTGGATCGAGTACATAGCTACAGGATCAAATCTCGAGATATTTGACTGGCAGTCACGGTACTGGAAATTTCCCTCTTTTCAGGAATACAGTGCATGTAAATCAAGTAAAGTTCTAAAAGCATTATGGAACCTGCATGCCAAGAGGAATTTTATTGATGCTAATATTTGAGAAATGTAATTGTTAGCTAGTGCAGTTTTACATATTTAGCCAGGCTGATGGTTGCTTTGTGTGAAGCAAACAGGGAATTTAGTTGTTTTCTATTTCCTTGAAACACTGACATTACCCTTTTCTCCATTTATTTTCTTGCTCTGTTTGATTATTTCATTTTCTTCATGCTTTATGTCAACTGTCTCTTTCCATATTCAGCACTGATAAGTCAAAGAAACATGACATCTCTGTATGACCTCACAATGTTATAAATTCAGCTGTTGGCCTTGGTGGTTTTTCTCTGCATGTTTAAGTGAAAATGCAATAAAAGGTTATTTAGGTACGAAAGATGAATGCAAATTTGAATGCCAGTGAAGCAGACAACTGTTGATGACAAAGCAGGATTAGAAAGAACACAGCAGTCTATCATATGCTTTGCAGCACAACACTGGCTATCGAGGACTTCAGTTAGAATATGGAGCTTATGTGTCTGTGGCAGCCTATGAAGTTCACCTTGGCAATTAGATTCAAGACACCTGTGAGCATACCAGACCACCAAAGCCTGGTTATTTAGAGTCAGGTGAAGGAGGATTGTAGAAAGTAGGATGGTTCCAGAAGCTTTTTGGTATTGGCACAGAGACTTGGTCTTCATGGACAGAACTAGGAACCGCTATGTCCTCTGAGGGTAAATGTACTGCATATGCTAATCTACCCCAGCTTTGTGTGAGATCTTTTTTTAAAGCACAGCATGAGAGAGTAAAGCAATCCAGGATGGGCAGATGGTATGGAGGAAATAGTTGCCTACAGCTGCTGGGAGCAGCAAATAACAAAGCAATAGCAGCCAAAACATAAGCACATCCAACTATGGGACAGGGAAAGCAGAGACCTGGAGTTTGGGCAGAAGAGAGAGTGGTGGTAACAAGTTTGCTTATCAACATTTGGTCAGTGAAGGGTCTCTCCATGAGCTGAAGCATATTGTTGATTTTTATAATCCTTCTGCACTTTGTCTCATAGAAAATCAGTAAAGAATTAGCAACTATGAACTGCTGCATTCTAAATTTTAACAGAATAAATTGACTTAGACCTTATTTTTTTAACCAGGTAAACAAGATTGATTCCTGGGAAGTATTTCTGTGACTCCAGGATTAAGTGTGAGCTGTTGACTCTGATCCAGGGCAGAACAACTCTGTTCTTCACCATCAACAGAGCTATTGTCAAGAAAGATTTGTGAACAAGTAAGCCTGAACCTTAATCTCTCCATAGAGGTAAAGTAGGCAGCGTACTTGGTCACATCTCTCCAGTGCCTACCTAATGTGTAGTACTTGAGCAAATTAACCTTTTAGAAAACAAAGCCTGCAGTTATGACATAGTGCTTTCTGAGTGCATAGACACAGGTAATCAAGACTCCTATGGAATGGTTACATGGCATTTAGTAATAATAAAGCCAGTATATTGGTGAACTTGGAGTGCTTATTAGGCAATAAGGTAATTTCTTCCTTTGGATTTTTGTCTAGATATCTATAGCAAGGAGGGAAGGTTATGCAGACCCAATGTTAAATATGTAAAATTCATCTTCTTGAAAGCTTATCCAGGGGACTGACTCCCCTTCTTCTTGCCTAGAAAAAAATGATGAGTATTTGAATCTCCTGGTCTTGCTGTACTTTTCATCTGGGAAAGAAGCTGTTTGGTTTTCCTCAAAAGCTCTGAGTGCTTTTAGGCAAGTGGTGGCCATGTGCAAGTATTGTTTTTTCCAGCAATCACAAAACAGCTCCATTCCAAATTCACAAGGGTCCTGTTTTCTCATTTAGCCTGGAGGATCCTGTTTTTTTCAATTAAGTTTTGGAGGTGTGCATTTGTTTTCTTATTATTTTGTGTGCTTATTTGTTGAGAGTCTGGAGCATCCTCTGTGATGGGATTGTGAAAATATCTTGCCTTGAAGCAATTGGAACAGGGATGACTTGGAATCTGTGAAAAATTAAGAGCCAACATATAGTATATGTTGGTTGTTTCTTTCTTTGTACAGCTGGGCAGCTGCTAGAGAGGAACTGATGAGATTTAGAGATGCTCATTTTCTACTGGCTCTATTCTGTGCATTCTCTGTTACCTTACGTGGTTTTCTCTGCATCCTCAGTTATTCCAGATAACAGTGTGGTCCCAAACAAGGTCTCAAGATAGCTCCCTGTGTCATAAAAGAAGTTTAGAACTCAGTTTGAAGAGAGATTTGATGCTTTTAGATCAAAGAGCAGGGTTTTCAAAACAGAATTATCCCTTCCTCGAGTCCGTTAAAAATTGTGTTTCGTAATCAGTAAAAGGTGGATTTATGACGTGAGAGACTAAACAATCTATACCTCTCCTTTATCACTAAGCATCACACTCTCCTGCATTCCTCCTCTGCTCCTCTCACTGTGATTATCCTGACTGCTTTTAATCATAGTGCACATGCATTAGAGCCGTTAGGCAGTAGACCCGGCGAACTGGATACACAACTGTTCTGACTTGACTCCCACTGCAACTCCACAGCCCGTTAAAGGGCAGAACAATTAATTAAAAAATAACTTGCTGCTCTGATGGGATTCATTTGACATGTGGCAAAACTCAGGAAGGATTTTGTAAACTAAGCTTTTTAATTTTTTTTATTTTCATAGAAAATAAACAGTTTGTTTTAAAAAAATCCCTCTCATTTGAAGATCACCAGTCTTTAGGGTGCCAAGCATCCTGCATCTAAAACATTCCTTCTTTGCTTTACAAGTTTAAGAGGAAAGACTCTCAGGTTCTATAAGAAGCTGAGTAGAATGGCATATTTTGTCATCTGAGCCACTGTACGTGTTACTTGTACGGTATGTGTTCATGTTAGTTTCAAGATCATCTAATTAAGCTGAAGCAATGTGGTGTTCCATGTAGCTTTGATTAGTCCAACTAGTGTTGGACTACTAAACAACAAAAAAGACCGGCTCTCTTAAAACAAGAAGTAGCACTCTTGTAGAATGGAATTTTTGGGAATCACCCTCACTGCTGTTATTCCTTTCTCTTTGCTCGGCACTATCATAAACCACCTCTTAAAAGACTTTTTTTATGAGATGATTTTTGGACAACATAGCAAGAGTAAGGTATCGACACCTGCGTTTTTAGTTTCTGGGAGGTAGTGGTGCCAGGTGGCAAAAGAGTGGGAGATCGAGTCCTTGCAACAACCTTTGCAACTGGATCTTTACAGCAAGCAAGAGAGACAGCGAAAAATAGTCAACATTATTTCAGCACAGTGGGGAAGAAGGGATGAAAGCTCTGCAAATGAATTCATTGTGACAACCTTTGTGAAGAATCTGAGTGTTTGATCTTTTAAAAGATTTAATAATTCTTTTGATAGATTAAAGAATAAACTGGGTGGGAGGACGAGAGGAAGTTAACTTTCTTTCCCTGATTCTGTCAAAATAGTAAATAAAAAGCAAATCCCTAAATTTAGTAAGCTTCTCCCCACATCACCTCTTTTTTGGGTGTTGGATGCATGTCACATTATATTCCGAGGATTAGATAAACACTTGGAAATATGACCCTTTAGATAAAGATCGTGGACAATGATCTAATGTGCTTATATCCAGTGGAAATTGATCTAAAAAGCAAAGTAATTGACAGCTTGGAAATTGGTGTTTCCCCTATGTAGCAATCTATGAAGTCCTGTGTGTCCAAAAAGCCAGACCTTCAGTCACAATGTTGTTTGGTTTAGGTTTTTTGGGGTTGTTTTTTTTTTTCTTCCTTTCCTTACCTGTACATTCTATCACTGAGCCCTTTAGGAATCTGAGTGGTGCAGGATTTTCCCCAGCAAATATCTTCAAATGGCCTCCAACTGATTGATGAAGCCAAGCTCTGAGATCTTTGCTCTAAACTATACCTCGGAGTTATTTGGGGTTTCTTTTAGCTTGAAAGACAACAAACCCAAGCAACGCACACAACTCCCCAGGAGTTTAAAATAGGTAGATTCTTCTGCTAAAGGACCTGCTACTTTTAAAATAAATTATCTCTGTTGCAGAAAAATATGTTTTGGAGGAATCAAACCTCCCTCCTTTGAAGGACTACATATTCCTAAAACCTACAGAGGATTTTTGGTTTAGGCTGGTCGTTAGGTTACCTTTAGCTACCAAACAAACTACAGCCACTTTTGACTGGTAACAGCTGTCATGTGTGAGTAGAAAAGGGTAGGAAGACTGTATAATCATTTCCTCATCGAACACTGAACAGCCTTTCGTAGGATAAGACCCCAGGGTCCTACAGAGTGAGGCAGAAACTCATCTGGACCAGCGCTGAACAGGAAGGGCACTCAGTATAGGCATCTATTTCAAAAGGCTCCACATAATGAAGATTAATTAGACCTTCTTAACCGATCAAAAGTTAAATACACATATCCAAGACCTTGGGCTTCCTCACGCTACCGAAAAGTTTCCATGGAAAGACAAGGAGAATTACAAAGTAGTAGACAGAAGAAAGGGTATCAACTCTTCTGCAGAGTTACTTTAAAAGAGCACAAGATTGACTCTGCTTATTCTCATCTATAAAATGCTGTAACATCTACTTCCAGCACAAAGCAATGTAGGAATAAGGTTATATGTCTCTCTGCACTAATGCAACTGCCTTCTCCAAACACATTATAGATAATCTTCTTTTCAGTGGCTGAGGGCATTACTTCTCCTTTATTTCATGTACAACATATTCAGATACATGCATTATTCCTCTCATTCCTAGCAAAAGGACAAATTTCCTTACCCGCCTCTTTGTTTTTTAAACTGGAGACTATATTGTGGGCTAAGTTTTTATTAGACTTCCGAGTTTTGCAATGGTAGCTTTTCTTTCTGATCTGTTTTCCTGTGAGACGTCACTTGGACTATAGCTCAAATGCAGTCTGGAGTGATCTTTGATCCTATGGTTTCAGGCCTAGGATCTAAACTAACCTCCTTTCAAATGACACTGATGGGGAGTAAAACACCCATGCAGCATGTACTCAAATTGAGGATGTTGGAAGGAGAGATGGCAATGACTGACTGGTATTATTCCAGCTGAAGGATGAGTTCAGGAGGGGCTGCAACTAATGCAGTCGGTAGCATAGGCCATTGCAAAGGCAAAGTAGGGAACTGACTTTATAAAAATACTTAATAGGTACAGACTGTCCCCACTCGCTGCTTTGGAAACAACAGGCGGTTGCTATCTGCACAAAGAAAACTTAGGCCATGAGTGGAAAAGGAGCTGAGCCCTGGCTCCTCACAGAGTGTCTCCAGCACCTTTGGGCACACAAAATCCTTGTAGTGTCTTATTGTCAAGGCTGCTGACTACTCTCATTAACTTCAAGTGGAATCGAGTGCCCAGCACAATGGCAAAATCAAGCCCTTCACTTCTTTAAAGTGATGTTTTGGGTTTCGTATGTATTTGCAAAACAGGGTAACATATCCTGAAAAAAATGTTTTTCCCCCCTCACAGAGAGTTTTAGGTAGACACATGTAGGAAATGCACGTTCTTCTCGCACAATAGCAACTTATGAATAAGATCATACTTGTATTTGCATTAACACGGCTGGCTTCTCCAACCAGTTTTACATAATCTCCTTTTCAATGGGTAAGGGTGTCATTTCCCCTTCATTTCATACAACCGTGCTTTGAAAATGTAGGGAGGAAGTATTTAAAGAAAGTCCGCATTTTATGAAAGGGAAAATTGCCGGCGTTCCTTTGTGTGTCTCAGTAGGATTTGGATAGATTACTCATACTTAAAAAGGAAGGGAGCTTTTGCTTTCTCCTCTCCCTTTTTAAAAACTTGCATTAACATGATGTATTGACATATTACAAAATCCCAGGAATGCTGGAGAGCAAATCAGCCACGACTTTGTCCACGAGTTGCAACAAATTCTTAAACCATCTTCACCTCCTGGACTAAAATTGTCACATTTTGCACACAGGCAACTTTTATAAAGACTAAAGCTTCACATTTTAGATAGGGACAGCAATATGTTCTCTCGCACTTTCTCTTTCTTTCTGCTTAAAAATGGATTCTCTTCCCCCCCCGCCCCCCCCCCCCCCCTTTTTTCCCCCTTCCTTTTGATCCAATAAGCTTGGTACAAATGCAGCACATTTTAACAATTTTCATAAATCAAGCAACTGGAATAGATTTTAATACAGAATTGTATTACTGCAAGAATGCAAGGCATGCAGGCTCTAAGCACTAACATTTCTATTTAGTTGAATGGAAGCCAATGCTTTGGCTGTAAGCATGTTAAAGGAAAATCATTCTCTGCTATGTTTCTGGGGTCTCTGATGGCAAAAATCCTCCCTGTAAGTAATTTGCAAGTTTTTCAAAGTTGTCCTTGTCTCATGGGTGTTATGACTGGTCAGTCACAGTTTGAAGGGTATGTTTTATTCTTCTTGGTCAGATATGAAAGTCTATTGAACTATTGTTCTGTCTCAGACATTCTTCGACTTAAAACGTCATCTGGAAGTAGAGTATCAAGCTTCAATTATAACATGTGAGCCATTAGTTTAGTGGTACCTTTTGTAAAGGGTTTCTATACTCGAAAGGATGTATATTTACATTTGATCATGCTGTCAGGTTGACACTTGCTGAACAACCATTGACTCATTCTTGTTGAGGACACTTCATCCTATGAGGTTGTAAAGACTTTTTATACACTTAAATGCACTGTGTGCATATGTGTGTGAATCTATGTGTATATCTTCATAAACATATTTTGTCTACTTATATTTCCTTCTCAGTTGTTACCATCTATTATTTATCCAATGCTTCTCAAAATTATAAAGGCAGAGGTGAATTTGGCACTTAAAACTGAGGAGAAAAAAATTGCAAAGATGTTTTTAAGGTGCTTTAGTAAAGAAAACTGTTAATAAACATTTAACCGTCTTTCTAATTTTTTTTTCTTAAGGATTTTTTTTTTGTGAAATCAGTTGATGACACTTTCATCTCAATCCATTTGTTAGCTCACATTTGAAAAACCACTTAGTTCAATAAATCTCTGTACCTCCACTGAGATTTCTAGGTATCATTATATCAAGTATCTTAACTTAAGCTTGGATAAAAGATGACACTTGTTACCCTCTCTCTCAAAAAGAAAGCAAACAAGGCATCTGACACTGAAGATAATTCAAAGGCATTTTAGTTCATCTTTTGGTACTGGACTTTATTATTTTTTTATCTTGACATTCCACAGGTTTTTATTGCCTTAGACTAGCCATAGTCTGCATCTCTGAACATTAATCAGGTTTTTAGTCTTTCAGGGTATCCTGTTCGTTAATGATGGTACTTGAACATGTGGATTCCAGAATTTGTAGTTTGGGTTCCCAACATTCAACTTCAGAAACCAAGGGACTCAAAAAACCATCTTTCCATGTGCATGGACCATTCTTTGGAGAACAAAGTCCTCTTCTAAATATAGCAATGTGTGTCTCTTGTCATAGGGCAAAAAGATAGCTTGGTCACTGCAGATTGCTTTTCTGCTGGAGGGGAAAACTGGTACACTCTCGGTTTAATTGCCCTATTTAGACTGGTGTACTAGTCTTGGAACAAGAGTGGTCAAATAATATGCAGGATAATCCCTTCTTATAGGAATCTCAACCTAACCTCAGTGACTGGTACCTAGAGACTGATTCTGGCTCAAGAACTGACCTCAATCAGAGGGCAGGGCAAATGTAGAAAGCAAATTATCTCACTGCTTCCACAGTTTGCTCCCGAAGGACTACAGAACCTTGCATAAACAAAACTAATTATAACACACACACACAAAAATTCGTAAAACTAAACCTTTGCTTGCAGGCTAACAAAAAAAAAGAACCTGGAAGAGTGTATGTCACAGTGCCATCTACTGACGCTAGTCACAACAATGTAGGAAGAATACCCAATTACAGTCAAAAAATAAATAAATAAGGCTGGGAGTCTTGGAAGGATTATAGTCTCGCATTTAAGGGAAGGCGATGGGTGCTAATTAATCTGACAAAAGCAAAAGCCTCACCTACCGACAGGTTAGTCATCCCACAAATGTTAGATTTCTCTTCAGTGCAATATGTTGGTTCTTGTAATTCTTGGAAAGAGACTGTTGCATTGGAGGAACAGGTGACCATAACTCATGCTGCCAGCTTCCATATTTCTATTGTAGGAGAATTACAGCCTGCTATGGTGAGAAATTTGAGGACATAAAGGAATTTCATAAAGGAATGCAATTGTGGGGGGAAAAAAATTTGTTGAGTCTGCTGCGCGATAACTTTATCTCACAGCAAATGAGTGGCAACTTGGAGGCAGTTAGGAGCAACATGTAATCCAGTTGACACAGATGAAAAGATGATACTGGTAGAAAATTGGGCTGCATATGAATATAAAGGCTGTTGAATAACAGAGAATAGAAAATGACATGCTCAGCAGCAGTGAGGTAAAGATGAAAGAAGTTCAGAAAGCAGTTGTACAGGAGAAGCCAAGTGCAAGTCAATAAAGACTGAAATTCTTTGCTCCTAGAAGCAGAGTTGAATGCTGAAGCCTACAGTCCTAGCTGTGTTAAGGGTTGCCAAATGGTGAAGTGTCAAAACAATTAGAGTTTATTCTCTGGTTGCTGATGTGCAAACTAAAGTGGCAGCTGAGATGTTCGGTGAAAACATTAGGAAGCAAGATGATGTATCATCCTTTCTATCACTTTCAGTAATTCTAAGGTAAGAATGAAATGAAGGACGAGAAGAGAGTGCTTGGGAATTGAGAGGCAGATTAAAAAGCTGAGAGATGAGGACACTGCAGAATGTTGATTAAAAAAAATACATATATATTGTTAAGCCTTATGTCAAGCATAAGAATTCAGAAGGAGGATAAAAGCAAGCACCTGAGCTGTGCTTGCTAAGATTCACTCTGATATGTTGTGGCAGATAGAGCTGACACCCTGAGCGGGTGAAAGTAATAATGAACAATCTTTGCAAAGTAAAAGTAGAAGATATATTAGAGCTGTTACAAGAGAGCAAGCAGGAGATGTTTAGATTTATGAGTTCTTCTGGATGGCAGCCATGGTTTGTCTTTATTCCCTAGTAACTGGTTCTTGGTTCAAGCTTCGTCAGGTCATGAGCTCTAGAAGGTTTTCAGTCCTTTCTTTGTATCATCTGGCAGACAGGGAACCAACATGTGGAGAGCAAATACTGTGTGCTTTTGGAGGGGCTGTCTTGATAAGTAAAAGTAGGGGAAGTGAGTAAGAATAGAGAGGGAGTTTTATTGTAGTGCCATCTGTCTCCTTGCTGTTAATATTTTCCTCAACTTTTTGCAATAAGTTTGAAGATCGGGTTTAAGGATGGGTGTGGTAGTTCAGAACTTTGCTGCTGCTACCAGGGGATGGTTTCAGAAGGGAAAGCTAAGCCATGATAATAGCTGTCCACCCGCTACAGGGAAAGCAGATGTTTCACTGGAGTCAACTGGATGACACTGATCTTTAAAGTAGCACACACAACTGAGGCTCTGCTTGGATCAGAGCCAGCAAGTGAATTCTAATTTATTGCCCTTCCTGGGTCTTGGTGTGTAAGCCTCATGCAAGTCATTTCTCTTCATACTCCCATTTCTCATTCTCTTCTTCCTTACATTACTTCATTTAAGGTCAGTCATTGAGAGTCCAGGTATTTGAACAAACCTACATTTATACAGCACCTAGCAGCATGGAGCAGTCAGTGGGGCAACCAGCTACTGAATGTTAGTGAACACTGGCAACTGCTTTGCCATCACACTGCGACCTATTTTTCATCTGACCCAGAGATTTCAAATAGCAGTTTCATGTTTCCCTTTTTTTTTTTTTTTTTTTTTTAATTTAATTGGAGAAAGTAAAGGAAGCTTCTGATTTTTGCTGGTAGGTCCTGATGAGGACTGAAGCAGTTTAAACTTGACCGACCTTAATCATGCAGGTCACCCTTCTAGAACTTTTGTTTACCTCCTGTTGAGCTACTGAAGGGGGAGGGGAAAAGCAGCTTTCAGTTACTAAACCCCCTCGTGGTATTGAGTTCTAACCGAGAACATCCAGCCCTGCCAGCCAGAAATGCCAAAAGGGGGAAAGCTGCTGAATCAAAAGGAAACCAGGATTGAGAGGATGGTAGGGAATACAAAAGTAGTACTAGGTGGGTTTATTTGATAGACTTAGTGCCGTGACTCATCTGGGAGTAGGGTTTAGGGTTCATTGTTTTTTTTTTTACTATGTCTGGGTTTTGTTCCTAAATTGTTTAGTCAATGTTTTATGAGAGCAGCTTCTAGCATATAGATTAGTTAGCAGCAGCTATTTGCTGGTTCTTGAATCAGTTTTGGTGTTCGGAGCAGAATTTGCAAGATGCCAAAAGCTTTTGGACACCCCGGGCTATGGTCTGAGTAAATGGGAGTTCATGGTACACTGCACCTCTTGGGTTCAAATCCTATTTGCATGGTGTGGAGTGGCCACTTAAATCATGTGGTCTTTCTTTCTGCTACCTCACTGAGTGACTCTCAAGAGCCTTTCAAATCATTCCCGTGAATGCTCCTGCCACAAGTACTCAGGCAAATAGTGTAGCCCTGGCAGTTTCTCTCTATCTGCAAGTCCTGCTGTAGGACCTCATGGGCTGGTAGCACGTGGTGTGATGATGCAAGATGATGGGCAGACAGGTATAGCCTGTGGCCAGGAGACAGCAGAAGGTCACAACCTCTGGTCTCTTGCCCTAATTTGTACTGTGTCATGTCCTTCCTGTGGCTCCCGTGCCTTCCTGGTACAAGCCATCAGTGAGTCACTGGCAGTGAACTCAGGAACAATTTGAGAAGTGAGCACTGTGCCTTAAATGATGTTTCCCTTTTTTTTTTGACAAATGGCTCTACCTTTGCAGTCACTGTGTGCTGCAATGGAGCACCTCCTTGCTCTAGGGTGGTGGCAGAATTGCCTGCCAAATGTAGCATGCAACCATTTCTTTCTAATTTTGCAAGCAGAGATGATCTTTGACCCAAGTGTCATCTTTTAATTGGTACTCATTTCACTGCAGCCTTTATTGTACCTGTTGGGTTACCAGCCCAAACCTAACTTAGCTGCATCTTTGAGACAACGAGCAGCCCCTGTGGCAACTTCTCAACTGATTTTTTTCTTTGAAGACCAACAGCATACTTCCCAAGAGGTAGGGGTGCCATTATCTGGAAACCTAGGAGATATGCACACTGGCCTTGTGCAGGAATGTGTCTTTGCTGCGTGCAGTTTGCTGCAATATGCTGTGTAGTCATCAGCTAATTAATGCCGATTTAATTAGAAAGAGAATCTAGCCATAGCTGTCTGCTGTTCCAAAAGATCCTGTGTATGTCTTTTCTCCACCACACTCGATGGAGTGTATTTGTTGAAGATGCTGTTGCATACACTTAAGCAATAAAACACGTACAGGTATTTCAGAAATGGTTGCAGTAGGCAATTCTCCTCATTAATTTTAGCATTGTCGATGGGATTTCATGAGGTGTGAAGGCACGTAGAGTCATACCTTATAGTGTCCCTGATCCTGCTTGTAACACCAACCTTTTAAGGAAAAATGCATTGAAAGGAGAAAGAAATATTTTAGGGAAGATAGAGCAAGAGGTTTTGATGCACGAGGAAAGTAGCGACTCGTGCAGCTCCACATCCAGGGGTGCGGTGACTTCTGCTCTTGCTCTACTTTGAATCCATCTTATCAATTACTGGAGCATAATCTGCCAGTCCACTTGGAAACCTTCTAAATGGCATATTATCATTAAAATACTCTTTAGTGCAAAATGAGGAGTCAGGACTTCGTAGGTGGTGTAACTGCCATTGAAACAATGAGTGGAAAGGGCATTCTTCCACCGAGAAGTGAAAACAAGCTCTTCCCTGCCAGTGCCTCTCAGAGTAAGCAGAATTCAGTGTACTTGTCACCCAAGAGTCTGGAAGATTCTTTGCTCAGATTTCAGTTTTTCACTTACACAGATCTTTCTCCTTTGCACCACCACACAAAATTGTTATTTAGATGTGCATCTCATGACTGTGTACTTGTATAGGGTTGCCAGCTTTCACCCCAGAGGACTATGAAATGTTAGGGCACTCTTTGCTGTCTCCTCCCTGAGACTAAGGAGACTTTAAAATACCTTCGGGACCTGGCAGGAAGAAATGGGCTATAAAAGTATAACAATAATGATTTCTTTCTAGCACCTTCAACTGAGAAATCTCTGAGCATGTTTCAAATATCAAAGAGCAAGAAACCCGTTGTAGAGTTGTCCTGTGGGGTTAGGCGGGAAATGGAGGCCCTAGGAGGCAGAAAGAATTGTACAAGGAGAAATGTAAAGCTAGTAGCAGATCAGGAGACAGAACTCAGATCTGGCCCTCAGGGCCGGCACTTGCTGCAGGAGTTGTCCCTATTGTTGGGACAACTCTATTGGGATAATTTTCTTTTAATAAAGATGCATATGCAAACACTTAACTGTCTGGTAAATATTTAGATATGTCTTTCTCACACAAAGAAGGTTTCTCTTCCATTTTAGAAAAGCTTAAAGTGATGCCTACACATAGGCAAACTAGAACATAACAGACTAGAACAACAGAATGCTCTGCTGCATCCTGTCAGTCACTGGGCTGTACCTCAACTTGACTCTCCTGTAAATATTAGGCACATGGTAAATAGCGATAGGTCAAAGCAGAGAAGATCTGGAATTATTCTTTTCCTATTCCAAAAGAATGAGCCTTTGTAATTTCTCACACTGCTATATTTACCCCAATTTATGGAGTAGATAAGGCCTGAATTTTGGAGAACAACATCATGAATTGCTTTTCTTATTGATCTAGCTTTTAATGTGCAAACAATGAAAACAATAAAGCTTGCATTTAAAAACAAACATTTCCAACACAGGAGCTACATTAAAATGACAGAAATTGCTTTTGTGGGCTGAATTTAACAGAACACTCATGAGGTTCCACTTAAAAACAACAAGCCAACAAAAATCAAATTGCATTGTTTTACTAGCAAACAAAATGGTGAACATGCCTTGGGCTACGTTTTCAGCATGTTTTCTGGGAAGATCAAAGCTTTAAGTCCCATTAACCCTTCGAATGTCAGTCTAGCGAATTCATTTCTTTACCTTTTGGGCTTCTAATGCTCCCTTTAGCATGAACCAAACTCTTTGCCCGCATCTGATCCTTTTCCTCCCCCTCCAAACGCAGTCAGTGCTTCACTTCTCTCTCCCACCGGCATCTCTACGGAAGCACCACCTTGTAAGTGGGTAGAGTTCAAACAGACGGTTATCCATCCCACATTGGTTTCCCATTTTACTAACTTGAAGATCTGGATAGGAGCCAGAACTAAAATAATTTCATTTCTTTTCACCACTCGCTGTGGCACTGCGTAGCCCACTGGCAAACGACTGAACAAGACCGAATTCACTGGCCATTTCCAGAGCAAGCTCACGTCTCGGTTTGACTCTCTCCCTATTAATGATCTCCTGGACATCAGGAACATTGGTTCTTCGAGGTGTCTGGCAGTTGGTTGCTTCATTGGGAAGCAAAGCTGATTTGTGTTGATGTTTGTCACAATTACTGTCACCCATTCCAGCAGCCACTGGTCACCTCCCACACCTCCTATTCACACGACTAAATGCACACAAGACACCTCCTGCTGAGGGATAGCTGCTTTCTAGGGGACAATAAACTAATACCTTTGCAGAGGTATGCCTGTTTCGGTGTGCTGAGACAGATCTTAATCTGTTTTTACCCTTATTTCACTTCTGGGACCCTGTTTCGTGTATAAGTACAGAATCCTCCAAATAGTTATTAATTCCAAATACATCCATGTGTCCGTATACGATGTGTAATGTCAGGAAGATTAGGAAGATAGAACAGATGCGCCATTCTGGTATCATCTTGTCCTTATGGGGAAGCGTGGAAAGATTTAGATGCACTGCAGAGCCAGCAGCATTCTCCCCCTGAGAGCTTGGGAGCTGGGGGCTTATCCATCCCAGCCCAGGATGATACCGACAGGCCAGTCAGATCCTGGGAGTGTTTGGAAGCTTGCCAGAAGGCAGGGGTCAAAAGGGAGGATTTTCTTGTGTGTCTAGAATTAAATGACTAAAAAATATAACAAAAAGAGAGACAAAACACCACCAAAAGAAGAAAAAAAACCAGGGGGGAAGAAGCAGGCTGCATGAGTTTAGTTCCAACCAGCTCTGCATTCATTAACTTGAGCTGTGCAAGAAGGTGAATGTGTCCCAGCTCATACAGAAGCAAACTGTACTTTCCGGCTGCGCTACCCTTCTCGGGCCTCCCGTCGACATGCCAGAGTTCACTCTTAAAATGATTCAGTTACAGTACCAGCCCCACAGCTGTCTACAGCTGTATGCCTCCCAGCTCCACACAACTGGCTTTTCACACAGAAATGGCCCCTTTTAAAAGGGTTCACTCGAACAGATTGCTTCAGTCTAACAATGTGTAAAACATGGTACTTCAGACAGGCTTTCCTTTTTATTGTGTGGTCTTTTTTTTTTTTTTCCAGAGTCTTTTATACCCCCAGATGAGAAGAGCTATTGCCAAATAACTCAGCAGCATTATTTTCTTCACCTGAGTGCTTCACAAGGAGGGCTTCTGCCTCCCCCGCTGCCCCCTTCCCCTTTAGAAATGCCTCGTCCTGGCTTCAGTTCTCTCTAAGAAAAAAAAAAAAATGAAAACTAAGCCCACCATCCTTTCTTTTTGAATGACTGCAATGCAAAGCCCTGAAAGGCCAAGTATTACAAATCACTATAGCCCCAAGGGCTGTCTCCTTCCAAGCACCTGCAGGGAAATGGTCCTGGGGGATAGTGGACTGCTTGTTTGTCACTGTACAGCCATGGCATGAAACCGTGGCAGAGTCTCTACATCAGTTCATGACGAATGCCCTAAATCTGAGGGAAGTGAGCAAGAATAATAATTGATCAACAGGTTTTTATTATTTTAGAGAATACCTGAAGCTTGCTCAGTGCTGCACAGAGTAGGGTTAAAGGAGAAGCTCTTGCTCGGGAGCATTTGCAGTCAGAGCAGAAGGTGCAGAAGTTTGTCATCTTCCCTCCTACTTCTACTTGGCTCTAAATCTGTGAGGAAGAAAACTGCATTTTATGATGGGTGGGGGGAAAAAGAAGCCCAAGCACTATGCAGTGTCTTTATTTCTGGCAATTTGGGGATACCTAGGGGTGGAGGGTGTTGTTATTGCATATAGAAAGGCTGTTATTGCTTCCTCTTCAGTACTAACCAAGTCGTGTCTCTCTCTCTGATTTCCCCTTTCTCTGCTGGATTGAGGAAAGGAAGAGAAAGGAGGGCAGCACTTGTTTGTCTGTCACTCAGAACTTGTTATGTGTGTTTTGAGGGGGGAAAGGGAAAATTAAAAATGATCTCTGGAGAGTTGATTATCCCTTATCAGCCCCCCGCTTGGGAGGCACTGTGAAGCCAATTGCCTTTGCCACCCTCTGCCAGTAGCTTTCCCTCTCGAGTTCAGCGGGTCTTGCAGAGGCTTGTTCTGAAGCACACGCATACCGTGGTGATACCTGCCAGGAGCTTGCCTGGACTGTTGTGCTGCAATTTTTTCTGGGGATTTCATGAACGTGGGGAGTTAAGAGTAATGCTGTGCTGGAAACTTAGATTCCAGTGAGAATTTCCCTACACAATGGGTTGCATTTAAAGAGGTTTGCTCCAAAGAGAGTGCAGTGGCTGAGTCCAATTTCCAATGTGAAGCGAGGTGTGATTTTTAATTTAGTTTTTATGAATTCTTTTTTCCTAATCCCATCATCATTATTCTGTTCTAAGGCCTTTGCCAAATGCTGGCATTTGGTATTGATTTGAAACTTAGCTAACTCTCTTAGTGCCAGCTTGCATGAAATAAAGGCTAACCTGGGTACTGGTAACTGTGGCCAGAGCTGGTAGTACGATGACAGGGCTTTCACTGGTCCCTAGATGGCTTAAATCCCTTCCCTCCTCTGAATCAGGCTGCTTTTCAATTAGCTGGAAATACACCCGTTTTTATGCTAGCTGTAGAGATGATGGATGCAGTTTCCACAGCAGAGAATTTATATGAATTTAGTTTCCATCTGAGGGCAACTGGGTCACCGACATAATGTAGCACAGCAGGCTCACCTCCTTATCAGGTGTTGGCAGTGCCATCAGAGGGGGGCCATGGGGTTACCCCTCAACCCATGAGGTCAGGATGCTCCCACGAGGTCAGAGCTGAAGCACGTCAGACTCTCCTCTCTGCCACGCAGCAAATGGAGGCGCTGAGGTTGGTCAAGCTGAAACTTTTCACCGGCCCTGGGTTCTCACAAGCCTTTTCTCTAAAGGAAAGTTAATATCTTGGCTCCTTCCTTTGGGAAGTGTTGTGGGATACCCAGGAAGCAAATGCATCAAATGAGCAGGACCTTCTGGGATCAGAAGGCATCCTGGAGGCATTAGACATGGATGGTATTCGATACAAGAACTGAGGTTTTTCTGTTTTATTGATTTAACCTATTTGTGGTTGGACACACACAATGGGCTACATTATGAGTGCCATGTGGATCCATTCTCCTGCCAATAAACCCAGACCCCCCCCACCCCGAGTGAGCTGAAGGGCAGATGTTTCCCACCCGAACGCTCGTTCTTCTGGGAATGAGAGAGGGAGAGGCTGCTCCCCAGGACCTCTGCAGCAGAAGGCACAGAGGTGCATGTTTCTGCCTATTTGGTCACGTTTGGCCCTTTGGTAGCCGCAGATAACTCCCTTCCTGTGCACTTTGCACACGTTCTCAACAGAAATTGTACTTGCGGGGTGAGGGATGTCAGAGGAGAACGGCTGCTCTCAGCTGGACTGTGCAGTGTGGTGAGGGGGTCTGTAGTGTGAATACACCTGCATTTTAGGAGCATTTTTGCAGCATATCATTTTGTAGAATCATATAATCATTTTGGTTGGACGGGACCTTGAAGATCATCAAGTCCAACCACTAACCTCAATACTGATTATTAGTGCTTGTATTGACACATGTTTGTTAAAAACCGTTTTGGAAGGGATGAGATCTTCTGCTTAAGTTATTTAAAAGGGATGTCTAACTTTATACTGGTATCCAGAATAGGCACATGCTAAAGGTGTCAGGGAAGACAGCAGGCAAAGGATCTGAAAACAAGCTCTCAGTGTCTCAAGCTGAGCTCCTTGAAAGTGAACCTCAGAGCCAAGAAATATTTCACTCCAGACCAGCAAGTGCTGCTGCAGATGACTGGGTCATGCAGTTTATCTCTCCACCTGTAGCTCTTTTCAACACAAATCTCAACTCCCCCAGGCACAGTTCAACTAAAGACGCATTTCAGGAAAATAAGAGAACAGTAAAATATCCAGGTGCTGCATAGCTTGGTCACCTGCTATATAAATGAGGTATAACCTGGAGGTGCCAATGTGATGATAAGCATAGCAGTGGAGATACTAACAGGTGTTTCCTTAGGTGCTAGAGGGAGACATCTTGGAAAAAGAAGCATAGCCTGGTATCTGCTTTGATCAAATGGAGGTTTGTGCTCTGCTCAGGTAGTAATGTAGGTGTGGGAAACAGGATTGTTTTCTTCTGCAAGATTGCAGCAAAGTGTCCTTCAGCCCGAGTGGAAGCAAAAAAAAGAATGCTTAGTCTCGAAATGTTAAGCCTCGGAAATTTCTGTGATGGGACATTTTTCATTTAAGCTGTTACCTTCCTGAGAAATGTCTTTGTTTTGAAAGAAATATTTATTTACTCTTTCAAATCAAGATAGAGCATTCCCATGAAGCTGAGACGTGCTTCCCATCCTCTTCAGAATGAAATGCTTCATTTTTTTACAATTGGAAGTGACTACTCATTTTCATTTTTTTGTATAATACAAATACAAAGTTGACATTGAAATCAAGCATTTTGGGCTTTATTAAAGGGAAGCTATTCAGAGCTGTGGAGGAAATATTTTTGTGCTGAGAATAGAGATGATTTTTAGGCTTTCTGAACATTTCAGTCTATAAAAAACACCGACATTGACAAAAGGTGGAAAAATCGGAATTACCCACAGCAGAGCTTCCAGGTCAGCACCAGCCCAAAGAAGCAACTCAGTGCAAAGATCAGCTGTGTACACTCTTGCACAGCACGTACCAGAATATTTTACAGTTGGGACAGAAAGTCTGTATTTAAGTAGCAATAATTTACACAAAGAATTGATAGATTGGAATGCGCCTGGTTCCAACTATTTGTTACTAATGTCATTCCAAGTTTTCTCCAGTGAAAGCCAGCTTAGGAAGCTTTATGGGTACAAGCAGTCATACCTAGGGCTACTGTGCTGAAGTCATACTTGCGCTGTGAGCTCCCAGGGCTTAAACCTCTAAAGGCCATCTGGATTTAGGGGGCTCCCAACACAGAAGGAGCTTCACATCTCCCGTGCACCAAACCGGTCCCTTTAAGGAGATGTGAAGCGGGACACAGAAAATCAGAACTACCCCAAATCACTAGTTGCTTTTATAAAATTGAGGCCAAGCTACTTAGCTGCACTGCTGGCAATATTGTTTAAAAACAATGGGGCTCAATTAGATGAGAATTATTTTAACACTTCAGAAGGCTGCCAAGTCATTTCCTTCTCCTTTATTGATTTTTTCCGTTGCCAGTAAATATATATCTGCAGGAGGAGAATGAAAGAAGTAGCGTTAGAGAGGAGGAGAAGTGTTAAAAAGGAGACTGTAAACAGGTATGTCCCTCGAACCTCTGTGAGAAGGACATTTTAAGACAGAAGGAAGAAAGAGATTCATGGGGGCATTTCACAGGGTTAGATGTGGTAGCAGACAGCCCAATATTTTTTTCCTTCCAGTGCTTGCCTGATCCTTTACTTAGGTTGGCTCCTGTTTCTTCGCCTTATTGTGCAGTCCCTGCATGAGCTGGTCTCTATGTAAAGACATTCCACCTACATTCCTTTGCTGATGGGTGAGAGGAGGGGGGAGCATAATTATGTAGGCTAGCAAGACACAAAAGGCTGTGCTCTAGAGCTACAGCTTATAAACTTGAGTTAACTTTTTCCTTCAAAAACTGAAAAAAAAAATAAAGGGCAGGGCAAAAAAAAAAAATTAGAGAGGAGATTGCTCACAAGTATCTGGTTTGTTCCTCTCCTTTCCCCTACCAGCCTACACTTGAAAGCTTTTGAGATGCAGCTATCCCATCTATTACTCTTTCCTCACCCAGCACTGTATAGATCACCATAGAAAAAAATACTTATTAATTTTTTTTGGCAATATCAGTGTTTCTCTCTGGCTTTTATATGTGTGTCTTCATCTACTAATGGTAAGGTGAGAACAGATCAAATTGGTCTTTGGACAAAAGAAGCCGTAGGCAATTCATTCTGCAGTACTTGTGTCATATGTCTGTTGGGGTGTAATGGGGGCCATTAGAGCATCTGTCCAACTAGTTTCCAAGCTTCAGGTGTGACCTTGCCTTTCTCCATCTTCACCAGCATCCCTGAGTCGTGCAGTCTAGAAGTACTGGGCATATTCCACTATATATACCACTGGAAGACTCTAGGAAACGTGGCAGGAGTTGTTTATAAAAGCACTCTGAGACACAAAAAGTCAGAGTCGATCAAATTCTCCAGCCGAGTAAGCTGGAGCATGGGATAAATTGTTTAGAAGTTCACATGAACTGGACCTTTTCCAGGTGAACATCTTCAAGGATGTTATCAGGCAGGATTTGTTATCCCCTTTATTACACTTCTCAGCAGTGAACTTCATTAGCTATGCTTTTTTTTCCATGTGCACTGCTTTCTAAATGTTACTGTCCTGCTTACCATATTGATTTCTGTGCCCCTGCACTCTTTCTTCCCATTTTGTCTAATAAGCAAATTTCATTACCTGACTTCACAATTTTTCCTCTGGGCCATTAGAATTGCTTGACTGTATTCCTGGCAGAGCTCTTAATTAGAGATGGATCAGAACTGATGCCATTAAACTGATCCATTAACCACACTCTTCCTGTGACTCCAAAGGCAGGTGGTTCAGAGAAAATGTGACCTGGATCCAAATCACCATTGAAGTCATTGTCCTGCAAAGCTCCAAACCTTAGATTGCCAAAGATGAAAAATAAAAGTGAAATGAAGCCAGTCACTCCCTTGGACCTCTCACAGGTTCTGCCCAAGTGGTCCTGTCACAGGAAATATCTCTGGTTTTATTCTGGAGCCAAAGCATTTCTGATATATAAATGATTTAATTTCTTCCTCTGGCACTTTTTGGAAAGATGTGCTTTCCTCTGTTTCTCTGTGTATTTCATTCAGTTTTCAAGCACCTCCATCAGCTAGGATGTGCTGAAGACAGCCAGTGTCTGCTCCTTCTCGTGGGAGCTTCTTGTACTGCTGGCTTGTGGCCTCTTTTTAGAGCTAGATGTAGCCAGAACCCGACATAGGGGAGCTGAACATGGTGATCTCAAAAGAGATGCTCTTAATTAAGCAGGAGGTTGCTATGCCGGGTAACATCCAGCAAAGGTTACAGCACCAAGTCCTGATACAGAAGAAGGGTTTTCCAAGCAAAAGAGTCTACCAAGTCATAGCCTTAGCTGGCTACAGTTGTAAAAAACCCTTGCAGTCATCTAGGACTTCATCTTGCAGCATTCATATTTACTTCCCCACAAGCTTCCCTTCACCATACAGCTTCCCTTCCCCAAGATCCGTGAGTGTGCAGAATTGCACTCTGTTCTGGTGCTTATATTTATTTACATAGATATTACAGTAAAAACAATCCTTGATTCTCCCCTGGAAAAGCTGCCCCAGGGTTCCCTCAAGGGATAAGCTCAGTGCATGTCTCACATTATCCATCTCTCTTTAAAGTCATTCCCACTTCTCCAGCCGGAGAGGGTTAACTTGGCCTTTCCCTGGACATAGCAGGGGCAGCACCTGCTAGCAGGGTGGAGTGTTCCCTTGCACAGCTTGTAAGAGACAGATTATTATTGTTATTATTTTGTAAAATAACACGTTTCTTTGTCTGCATCCTACCCTGCAACCTTCAATACAGCGTTGCTGCTCTCTCAGCCCTTGCTGCCAATTTCGCTGCTTTCCCTGTTTGCAGAAACCTTAATGCTCTGTTTGAATTGGCCTGCAGGATAACTATTCCAGAAGGGCGAGAGATTGAACAGAAATGGGAGGCTTCCCCCAGTCCCCCCTCTCATCCCCCCAAAAAGAAGTGTAATTTGCCTTTAAAGGCTCTTAAACAGCAAACACATTCTGTCTGATCCTCCTTAATAAAGTATCCCAGCAGTGCTGCAGTGCCTTATTTGAGGTCTGTGCAGTCTCATTAAATTTGATGTGTCACAGAGGGCTTGGACATGTGAAAAGGGAGGCTTGCAGGAACCAGGATTGAAGTTTGCCAGATTTGCTAAGGAAAAATGATTCATTAGGGCTTTTCAAAATGGACGCCCTTCAGGCTTCCCGCTCCATTGATTGTGTGCGCGGGTGAGGGAGAGCTGGACGGGCCACGGGGCCATCGCAGCCTGCAGATTTAACCCTTATTAATAGCTGCTGAAATTAAGCATTCGGTTTGATCTCGTCAGCCGTGTGCTCCTACTTCTGCGCTCTGTCTGAGTAAAGAAAAGAAAGGTTATTAAAGATTTAAGGGCTGGATGTTTCAGCTGAAAAACTTGAGGATTGTGGGGTTTTTTTTCCTGCCATAGGGGAGGGAGGAGGGCAGAGGCCCAGGGGTTTGCCTCCCCTGGAAATGCTCAAGGCCAGGCTGGATGAGACTCTGAGCAACCTGGTCTAGTGAAAGATGTCCTTGCCCATGGACTAGATGTCCCTGTCTACAACTACCTTTAAAGGACATTGTAGTGACGTGGAGATCAGTCTCTCCTTCCATGTAAGGAGTGACAGGACAAGAGGAAACGGCCTCCAGTTGCCCCAGGGGAAGTTTAGATTGGAGCTGGTTATCAGTCTGCTCAGGGAGATGGGGGAGACCCTGGAGTATTGCAAAGCTCTGGTGCTGAGGGCCATAGGGTAGTGGTGGGCTTGGCAGTGTCAAGTTAGTGATTGAAGATGATGATCTTAAAGGTCTTTTCCAACCTGGACCATTCAATGACTATGAAGATTGCATGGGGATGTAGTTTCAAGGACTCTTGACTCATTTGAGGGGCAGGTAGTTAGTAGGTAATGACTGTCACGTGTGCTGCTGTCAGAGGCAAAAGGCATTATTCAACACGTTGGTTTCTGCATGTTGGAGCTTGAAGCCTGGTCAACTGTTGCACCAGTGCAGATGAGCAGCTCTGTTCTGATCCCCTCCTCAAGTACCTGCCATGTGCATTGCTGGGAGGAGACTCCATGTAGGGTGTCTGGAAGGGGCTTCTCTGCTGCCGACACTTATGCTGTGCTAGTGGTAGGTGAGGAGGAGAGGACTGACTTGGAAAGGTGCTGTAGGTATGATACCAGAGCAGGGTGATGCCCTTCCCCAGCAGGCTGCAGCTCCTCAGAAAATAAGGCAGAGGCAGGATAACCTGGACACCAAGAAATGATGGTCCTAGAGCTAGCGAGTGTATCTAGAGACAGTGTCCTGGGTCAGAGGTTCCAGGCAGGAGTCAGTGGAGAGACGTCTCACAGCATTAGCCCACACTGCCTGTGCAATGAGAGCAGTGATACAGCAAAGTTTATGGGTATGAAAAGGTGTTAATCCCAGACAAGAGGCTGCAATGGTGAGCTGATGAGCAACAGGCTCGCACATTACGTTTCCTTTCTGCCTTGTCTCTCTGCCTGTGAGCTTACAAAAGTTTACAATAAAGCCAAATTTGAATTTGAGACATCAGGGAGGGGAAAAAAAATAATCAAGAAAACTGATCTGAGGGATCCATGTCCATTTCTTTGGATAGCAACAAAAAGAGGGGAGAAAACCAGCAAGGGGGATTTCCCGATGCTGCAAAGATCTCTCCTGATTTGTGACATCTGAGTTAAGGGGCCAGGAAGAGAAACATTTGTGCTTTTAAAAAGGTTGTAAATCATGCTCTGAACGCTCAGCATTTACATTTTAAGTGAACCAGGATGTCAGACCATTTTGCTTTATGTTTATTTTCAAATACTGTACGCTTTACTGTCCACTTTCTCTAGTGCCCGTGCCATTTAAATCATATTGTATATAGCCAAAGATGCAGGGAATATAAATCTCAGATGGTGTATGTATACACCAATTATTCTTGGGAAACGCAGCCTGCCAGCTAGAATTCGCAGTACCTGAGGAATATGCACGCAGTGGGCTATGCCATTTCTGCAAAGCTTTGGGCACGATTCTTACCCAGCATAGATTTAAAGGTAAATCCCCAGAGCTGAGTGGTGTGACACAGGTATAAAATGCATGTAAATGAGGTCTTTTAATTTCAGAGAGCAAATTTTAGCTGGGGACGCATGCAGATGCTGCATGATGAATACAGTCTCTCAACTGTGAATTTAAACAAAGCATTAAAGCATTCACACTTCCTGTTGGAGAAGTATTTTATTTCTTTTCCTTTATTTACACAGCGTGGCAGAAAGAGCAGAAATAAATTTCATCAGCTTCTTACTGCCTCATCAGCAGCAGAGGAACAAGATGAAACATTGTTCAAATAAAATGTAAATTTAACTCGCATGCCTTGTCCAGTAAAACACTGTGAGACTTGGCGAGGAGTAACAGAGTGCAATATGGAGAGCTAGACGGGGCCACAGGGGGGATGGACCTGGTTGTGGTCCAGAACACAGTGAAGTGAAGTAGTGGGGATATCAGTATCCAGGCTTTGGGCTCAGATCCATCCCCAGCATCCACGCTGGAAGCACGTGGAGCCGTTCCCCGAGTCCTGGCACTGAGGAAGTTTGGTTTCAGCTGGTGTTGTGCCTCATTTGGGCTTTGCTCAGTCTTTAAGAAGGTGAGAGTTCCCACTAAGGCTTTTTCACTGGGAGTGTTGTCTGTGCTCTCTGTTGTAGGTTCTCTGTCCTTTTGTAAGGTGGTGCATCTTCTCAGCTTTCCTACAAACCGTAGGTCTGTCCTGCCTGCAGTTATGAATATTCTGGGGATGTAATTCTTGTTGAGACAGCTCTGCCTTTGGTGAAATTAATTGTCTAGCAGGTGATAAAGGAGTTAGGGATGAAGACGTGGTCAGCATGACCTCCTGAGCCTCTGTTCTGCAGGAACCCACGCCAAAGGCAGCAACGCTGATGATGCAGCTAGGGCAGGATCTGTGCCGAGGGAGGAACAGATCTTTCTGGACAGAGGAACTCGGTGTGTTCTTAGGAAAAATATTTCTCTCCCCACGACGTCATGAGAATTTTGGATTGCCTTGGCTTGCACTGCTTCCCTCATCTCAGTGAAACCACACAGACTTACACAGGTGCTAAGGAGTGCCCCCATTCCCCGTGCACCCCAAGTGAAAGGGGACAGGCTGAGAGGCAGTGCCCACGCCTGCAAAGCTGCCCCTGTGCTGCAGTCACCCCAGCTACTGTATGAGTCCAGTTAAACTGGGGGAGAGAAATCCCAGTCAGTGGAATCTGATTTGTAATTACTGCTCTACCTGAATTTGGATATGTTGTTCTCACAGTAAGGCTGGAAACTCAGCTGAGAGGCAGCACTAGATCTTCCCCAAGCCACCCTCCTGGTTAATTAAAAGACATTCTCCCCTATAGCTTCTAGCACAAATCCCATTTACCAGGCTTTCTCATGGGCAAAGAAAGGCTGAAATTCAAGCTATAAGGCTAAATAGATCCACATTGTGCTGTGAAGAAAAAAAAAAAAGCCCAACCACATCACAATTCAGTTAGCTGCTTAAAAAGCTGCCTTGGTTATTGCCATTGTTAGAAAACCTAATAAATCATGAGATTACTTTCTCAGCGTCCTAGAAGCTGTCCTGCGGGTGGAGAGATTTAGATAGCAGATGAAACTGGGATGTTGACTCAGCACACCTTCAAATTGATGGGCACAAGTAGACACCCTCCTGAAAGCCCCCAGCCCTGAGCAGCGTGGCTTGCACACAAGGATTTGCACAGGCTGGGGGGTTCTGGTGGGAAGGAAGGCTTATGAAGCCTCCAAAGCATTTAGGGAGCTTGCAGGGCTCTGCTTCTTTGTCTCACACCTTCTGCTGCTGAAGAGGCTTTGCTCAACCCAAATTCTGTGGGACCTCTGAACACAGGCACCCCGTACAGTGTTCTGCCTTTCATTTGGTAAAGGAAATTCCTCAGCTTTTTAGCCTTGATTGGTCTGACAGCCATCAGCATTAAAGCTGGAGTAGAAAAGATTGTTGTTCTCTTTCTTTATTGGACTCAGTGTGTCCCTTGTCCTTCCACATTCCCTATGAGTGAGGAGCTAGGACTTAACTACTCTACAGGGTGCATGTGCCTAAAGAAATTGTGGGTGTTACTGCATCCAAATCTGTGCTTATATTAGAGGTGATGTTTTGATAAACAGCTGCTGGAATAAAGCTGAGAAGTATGTGTGCACACTAGGGTAGTTTGTGAAGCCCCTGTTAGAAAAATCCCATACTTTCTGAAAACTACTAGTTTTTGTTATAGCATTTCTGAGAATCCTGTTGGTTAACTGCATTAAGCTACAGCTCAGCCTGCCTTTACCTAGCAGTAAAAGACAATTGTCAGAGCAGGTTTCCACTGGGGACAGCATGGCGTGGTGGATGGGACACCAGCGTGAGGCTCAGAAAGTGCAGGAGCTCTTCCCGGCTCTGCCGTTGGCCTGATGGGTAACTCGAGTCAGTCTTTGAATCTGTTTCTTTTTGCTTTCATCTATTTAGATGTCAAAGGCTTTGAGGATGAAACGGGCGGTGTGTGTGTACAGTGCTGAGCACAATAGGGTCCTGCTCCACGCTGGGACCGATGTACTAAGCCTCACTGTCATAGAAATGAACCCAGAATGAATTCATGCAACTCTCTTTCTGTCAGTGGAGCCGCACTAGCTGACACCAGCCCAGCACCTGGTCCTAAATTTAGCTTAAGACCTGACACACTCTTCAAGACAAACTGGGACAATCCTGTTCCTGGGCGAGCAGATAGGAGCAATTCAGAGATAACATATTCCAGGTCTCTCATTACAATTCTCCTCATGCAAGATTATCTTTGATTTTTCCATAGCTCTCTCCACACTGGCAGCCAGAGGCTTTGTTTAAAACACATCCATCATTATCACTGTAATGTATTATTATTATAACTTATTCATTCATATAGCATTTCCCCACAACAACCTAGGAATCAAAATGTTGTACACTTTGCAGTCTGCAAGCAGTTTGGAAGAAGTCTTGGTGTGAGGGGGGAAGAGATTTAACTAAGTAAATCTGTAAAACTGATTGGAGGTTCACAGTGGAAAGGACAAGTCTACATAGAAAGCTAAATAATGGTGAGGAGCTGTGGGCAAGCTGACAAGGATGTTCTCTACCTTGAAGGATGTTCTCTAGGTAGCTTTGTTGATACACACTAGCTCATTTCTAAAACAGGAATCCGGATCTTGCTTCAGCATGTGGACATCTGGGAGCTAAGGTATAGGTTTAGCTAGACGTAATTAAAGACCATCGAGGCTGGTGCCTTAGCAGAACACCAGTGGTGGTAACACTTGAGTTCTCCAGGTCTGTGCTTTTCTCTGCAGCTATGTAGGAAAAACAAAACGAATGCACCACAGCCTTGAAACAGAAACACAGAGAGACAAATGAACAAAAAGAAGGGACTCACTGCGTGAGGTCAGTGTAAACAGCCGTTAAAGGGAGAGGTGAAACCCTAATTACGCCCCAATCCCTTCTCAAAGAGTAAAACTCTCCCACATCTGCATCACTTCAATCAAAGACAGCAAGACACCCCGAAAGAGATTGTAGTGACATCTTGATTTTAGATCTGTCCAGACTAGAGAACCCTGAAGCCTTCAATAATTCATTGTTTTCTCCTCTTAATTCCCTCTCCTGCTACGAACGCGCTCTGCGCCGTGTATTTCATGCTCAAGGTTTTGCTGAAGGTGATTCTGTTTGTGCAGCTTTTCAGATGCAGCCTCTTGCCTTTTTTAATTTTAATGCAGTATTTTGAGGATGTCTCTTGAAAACCTTGATGTCTGCTTTGTGGAGCATCAGGAAGGCATGAAAAGGTATGACTAAGGAAGATTATGATATCATTCTGGTTAAGTGCAAGTACATTTTATCAAATGCTTTGGCATCTTACCAAGAGGAAGTGACAGATCCTCTCTGGCAATTCTATTAATGCATCTTTTCTGTATTGTTCTATATATTCCCATTATTTTCTGGAAAAAAATCTGAATCTTTCCTGTTTTCTGACAAAGAATCTTGTATGGATTCCGAAAACTGTATCCTAGATCCAAATGATCATTTTCTTTTACCTATATATCTGAAATCCTTATTTGAACATGTGCCCACTGGTTATTTTATCATTTGCATAGTTTACCTTCAGCCTGATTCCTTCGTGAGATTAAAGTGTAACAGCCACCCTCTTAGCATGTATTAACAGGACTATTATCTGTCTAAGAGTTCACCTAGATGTCTTTTGAGAGCTGCCATGTTTCCAACTAGGAAATAAGGAAGGTTGAGAATTTCCTCAAGATAAAATCAGGGAATCATAGAGTCATTGTGGTGCCCTCACACTATCAAGCCCACCACTAACTTATTGACCTCAGCTACACAACTTTGCAATATCTGCAGGGATGGAGACTCCACCACTTTCCTGTGCAACTTGTCCCAGTGTTTAACAACCTTCTTAACCAGCGTTCATGACAAATGAGAACCAGCTTCTCTGTCACCACCAGCTCCCTGATGCTCTGCTCTCTCTTAGAGTAACCTCCAAGGTAAACAGGAGTGGCTGACCCGTGCAATCTGTCTCTTTGGGTCTGTGCTCACAGGAGTTTCATTCTTTTCTGCCCTGACTTCCTTCCATCACAAGTTCAGCACCTTTTCTGATGGGGTGGGAAGCAGTTTGTACTACACGAGTCTAGTGGGAAAGGTATGTCTATGGAATATGGTGTCCAGCAATGCAGAATGAACCGAAGTGTCCTTATGTTCTGAAGGCCACGTGGTGGTTTTGCCACAGGAGTAGACATAGGGCTAATTACAGTATCAGGGAAAAGCTGAGAGACTAGTCAAATACAAAATGTTCAAATATTCATTTAATATTCCTGATGAATAGGCAAATTACTCTAATCACATTAGTTATTCTATTCATTTATTAGCGAAGAGTGATTAGTAGTGAATAGCTGTAAGAGGATCTTCCAGGTGCAAAAATTAGGCATCTATAGTTTCATGATGTTTATTTTCAGCTGAAGATAATTGTCTCTTTCGTTCATCTCAGACATACATATACACTGACACACACAGATACATTCTCTTTTGTCCAGGCATGGGGGGAAAAAAGGTAAAAGAAAACAGGACTGGCACACAGGTGTGGCGAGATAAGGACAATTCCCTGCAGAATTTAACAGGATTTACTTAAAAACAGTAAGGAAGAGATTTCTTGAAGATTATGCCAAGTGAATGCAAAGGGATTTGGATCTCTGGTTCCCACAGAGCACACTGGTAATACCATTTTAAGAGCTGGGCTCTGCTACATTCATGCTTGATTTGATTGTGCTAGCAAGCTGAGGCTTGGCTTTATCTGTAGCACAAATACGACACAGGTCCCTGGCGTGACAGTGGCACTGCCATGCTGCTCTATTTTCACCCATCCTCACTAGTCACTAGGTACTCCCTTGGGTTGCTCCTCATGAGCTGAATGCACATGCTGCCTGTGCGCAAAATTGCAGTGGCTGATTTACTAATAACACACAAGTCTGAACCTTTTCCTTCATCAGTAGCCACATCAGTGTGCACAGATGACTCTAGTACGTGAGGAAGAGAAACTAAACTCTGGAAGTTGTCCTGAAACAACAGTGTTCATAAGAAAACCCCACCACCACACTTGTCCAGTTCTACCTGGGATGGACAGTTAAGCGCTAACACACACAGGCAGCAGGGGACAGGTCACAGGAGAGCTGAGAGAAGCAGTGGGCTCAGCTGCAGGGAGGGTGAGGGGCAGGTGAAAGGGAATTTCTTCATGCTTAAACTTTGACTCTCATACTGGCGTCTTTGGCTTGGGACTCAGCTTTCAGTTCATACCTCGTGGCCTGATGGATTTCACAAGGGCTCTGCACCAGATTGTCTCCAGGCATTAAGCTGCAAGATCAGAGTTTGGATTGCAAGCAAGGCATTTCACTTATTTCACCAAGTAGAAAATCAATGGGCAATAGTATTTGGACAGTAAATTGACAATAGTGTGTAGTTCAGCGCTGCACACAACGTTGCCAGGTTGTGTTAATTTGATGTTCTTGTGCACTTGCAGGATGTTATGCTAAGCAAAAGCTGAGCTGTCATTACATTTTTATGAAGTCAATGCAGTTTCTAACAGCTTAGAAAAAAAGAATTTTAAAAAATTGATCAAATATCTCATTTTTTTCTGAGAGAATCTGTTCCTCTGGATTTCCCTGAGCTGTCAGCTTTCATTGATACGATCTGATTGATGCTGTTTGCCACATTAAGAGATGTTGGAAGCTAATCTGTTTTAATCCCATTCTCTGTTTTTAATATAATACTCTTGAAGGAAACTGAAGGTTATTACTTATTTTAAATAGCTTAAATATTTGTGTCAAAACATTGTCCTGAAAGGTTCAAATCCAGCCTTTGCCACAAGGCTAGGGGCTAAAAAAAAAAAAAGAAAACCCCTGAACCACCAATGTTGAGACCATTTGGAATGATCTAATCCATGCTTCAAATCCCTTTGTTCTCCTGTTCCCTTGCAGTGTTGGAGAGTTTGAGCTGAATGCTATTTATTAGATTGTTAGAGAGTGTGCTGGCTGCTAAGTCTCATTTCAAAGATTTCCTTCTGTAGGCTGAGAGGCTGCATCTTTCAAACTCCCAGTTTGGATGAGAGCTGCCATATCACAAGGCGTTTTCTATGGCAAGGACTAAGAATCCATCACCGCGCTGCAGGGAACGCTCCGTTATATTAAACTGGTACCTTTCTTTCTGGGAGAGAAAGCCTTAGTTTTCTGGGACTTTAAACCACTGTTTGTGGGGGACTGGAAAAGAAAGTTCTCAGTTAATGAGAACCGTACATTATCTTAGGGGAATCATTTGTCTCTATGCTGGTTGTTTAGCCAGGTTTGCCGAGCTTGAAAATTTAGATTTATTGGTGCCAGAAATAGGAATGGAAGCTTTTAATGGGCTTGTGCTCTGTGGAAGTGGTGAGGAAAAGCAAAGGAAAGTCTGGATGTGGCTGCAAGGGTGGCTAGAATGATGATTCTTTTTTTTTTTCTAAAAAATAAATTCTGTGTGCTGAAAGAAAAGATGATTTTTTTTTTTAGGAACGTGAAAGATGTGCTGTAGGGAAAACTGGTCAGAACTCCAGCATTTCATCAAGGCGTTGATGTCATGACTTTAAGTTCCTGACAAAACCTTGCATTTGAACTTTGGAGTCACACCTTTCTCTGTCTGAGCTGTACTGTAGCAGTTTGCTGTGGACGGTCAGCCTGAAACGCTGCCTTTTTGTAAAGCACAGCTCTGACTTTTCCCCTAGTCACTGGGCAACGAGTACTGCCTCCATCTTTGCTGCACTACACCCAGGGAATAACCAGAGCTCTTCTGCTGAGGAACCAGCGCTGTGCAGGAGCCAAAAGGCTGCATACCCTCATTCAGAGAGCAGAGAAGGGTTGGGGGTACAGAGGCAATGGCCCTCCTGCTGTGCACCAAGGTGGAGGTGAGGAGCCAGCCTCTGCAATGGGGAGGCTTTTTTAGCAGATGGGGACACAGATCCAAGCCACATGTGCATGAAAGCCACGCGCTGTGTGCAAGCCCGACACCAGCAACCGGTGCCTTTGTCAGGGCTCGGTTTGGTTTATCCCCCTCAGTAAACCTCTACCTGCAGAACTGCTCTGCAGCACAGCACAGGAGGCATTTCCTCCTCCCCAGCCGTTACTAGACAGGACACCTCTCCATTTCTGAAGTTGCTGGGCTCAAGATGGCCCTTATAGCATATGCACGTTTGCTTGTGCTTGTGTTTCACTAGTGATGCTGTTGTTTACACTACATGCTAAAACAGGGCTTGCACTGGCTTCGCAGGAGCAGATGTGAAGCATAATCTTGGACGCTTTCCCAGCCCTCGCTCAGAGCGTCCAAGTGCTCAGTATTTCCTGCACGAAGCAAGTCTAGTCTGACACAATGCCAGCTGCACTAAATGTGCTCTCGGAGTGAATGCTCAGTGTCTGGGTGGCTGATAGCTCTCACACAAAACCAGCGTTTCCAGTCGCTCCCATTTCTAGCTCATCTGCTTCCCACAGCGGCGCGGTGCTAGTTTTGGCCACCTCGGCAAATATGAGTCTTACTCGTGCTTGGGGTTTCTCTGAGCAGGTTGCCGATGTAGGTGTTGAAAATGCATCCATTGTGCCCGACGTGTTCCCCACGCACCTGCTGCTGCTGCTGCACGTACAAGAGCAGCTGCCACTGCCTCCCCTGGACCTGCGGTGGTCCAGCACAATCCCTCAAGTGCCACCTGACTGTGGCTTTCTGGGGACAAATCTGTCCTCGTGAAGGCACAAAGCAGCGTCCAAAGGAAAGAGTTTTTCTCCTGCTCCTGTCACCTGCTTTTGATTATGTCTTCAGATTTAGAGCTAACAAACACACGTGCATTTTGCAGTTTATGTAGATCAAGCAAAGCAGTGAACATTTAGTTCCTTCCTGCCAAGTTTTTCACTTGCTATAGTACATAGTCCACTTAAGAGCTACAATCTGGTTGTTTCATTTGCTTTCAAATTCGGTTCCCATTTGTTCCTCCAAGACATTTGGGTAAGTGGCAGCATCTGTCTTATGTTTGTGTTATTCACACTGAATTTCCAAATGGACATTTCAAATGGGTGCAAGATGCTTCTCTGGCTTGAAAATCAGACTTCTCCAGGCTGTGCTTGACTTATTAGATGTTAAATAGGCTCGGTTTTGATATGGGGCTAGATAGAAGACCTCCAGAGCAGCACTGGAGCCTCTGGAAGGAGCACTTCTCCCGCAGAATCTCTGCCGGGGCTGAACACTGTGCCTTCACGCACGCCCAAAGGTCACCTGTCTGTCTCTGCACAAATAAATGGTGTTTAATACTGATGCCTTGGCCAAGCCCCAAGCTCCGGGTGAGCCGCATTCTGCTGGCCCAGGGGCCCTCTAGTGGCTTCCTCACCGGCCCTGGCCCTGGGAAGATGAAATACTGTTTCTTTCTGGAAAGTATTTCCCTCTCTGCAGCTGATGTAGCTGAATTGCTTATATCCCTGCTTTATGCTTCATTCTGCGACAGCATATCCAATAATGGTGTGGCTTGGAAGGGACCTCCAGAGCACATCGAGCCCAGCACATCCAGCTAAAGATTGAGGGGTACAGGAAGGTGTCCAGGCGGGTTTGGAAACCTCCACGAGGAGCCTCATCACCGTCCCTGGGCAGCCTGTGCCAGGGCTCCCTCACCTCAACACCAAACAAGTTTTTCTTTGTGTTCCAGTGGAGCTATCTGTGTTCCAGCTTGTGCCTTTTACCCTCTGTCCTGTCACTGGGCACCACAGGAAAAAGATTGGTCCTATCCTCTCGCCACTCATCCTTTAGGTATTGATGAGGTTACCCCTCAGCCTTTTCTTCTCTAGGCTGAAGTTGTTCCCTGATGGTTTTTACTCCTTACCCCTTTCATTTCCAGTGTGTGTGTGGGGAAGTACAGGTACTTGCAGATCCTGTACATCTCAAACTGTTTGTGGTGATAGTTACAATTATCTGAAATAGTTGGCAGCAAGATCTGTGGATTTAATGTGCCGGGATAAATTAATGCTTCAAATGCTAGCATTTTAACAGCCTGTTTGTGACACTGCCTGTGCTGGATCTTCTAAAATGGGCTAAATTGGCCATGCTGGACTTAAGGAGGCATAAAAATGTTTCTCATGTCATTTTAGATTGAGGTTCATCTGAAGAGCTATTAGGGAAGACAGGGAGGCGTATCGTTTGCACCCATAGGAATCTACTTTCTCCTCTATGTAACTGTGCGGCCCTCATACCTCAAAGACTTCAAAATAGAGACAACATTTTCATCTGTAAAACTACTCAGGGGTTGTCCAGCCTGTGCAACACAGAAAGTCAATCTTCATCAATGCTTCTCATCCAGCTTTGCAAGTAAAACCTGCTTCTGGGTTCCTCCGTCTCTGTGGGAGGCCTCTGCTTCACAGGCGAAATGGCAGAAGCTAATTTCTGCTATTTTAAGGGAGAGGAAAACATCTGTAATGACTTGGGTGTACATTCCCACTCCCCAAAGGAGCAGAGCTGACCAACTGATGGAGAGTGTCCCTGTCCCCAGCAAAAACAGCCTTGGCGAATTGGGAGGGGAATTTTTAGAGGGACTGAATTTGGGGTCTTATTCAGGCAGAGCTAAGTACTTGTGGAAATCTTACACTTTTGAGGGTGGGCTTGGCCACTCTGTATGGATCCGGTCAAAACCTCTAGAAAAGGGAGATAGGAAAGGGGTTAGTGTGCAGACAGAGATGGTGCTTTGTCTGCGGCCACGCAGGCAGCTCAGAAAACAGAACCACAACTCTGGCTTTTGCCAAGAGACCTTACTCCCCCACCAGCCAGACTGTGGGGAGAAAGACATTGGGAGTGAAGGGCTGACAGAGACTGACAGAAGCTTAGCACCCTGCTGGATCCAGCATTTTGAAATCTGCGATGAAAGATGAAATACTCTGTGCCGCGATGGCAGCAAAGTCCCTGGTGCAGCCCTTTGTCTAAAAGATGCCAGCGAAGACGGTGCCAAGGTGCTTTTCCCTGACCATCTGCCTTATGAGCCCACATGCCAGGGTTGATGCAATCCAAAGCCTGATAGCACACAGGCCTGCTGGTTTATGAGAATCCATTTCGCAATTAAAACAAATATTTAGGATTTCTTCTAAATGAAGTGGCCAAGTCCTCGGAAGGAAAGTCTGGCAGGTCTGAGCAGGATAAAGAGGCTTCCCTTGCTCTCATGACAGATGCAAATAGCGCTAAGATTCAAGGAGTGCAGAGGTCATAGACGTCATTAAAGAGGGGGGGAAACAAGGCATGCTGGACCTAAAAAATAAATCAATAAAAGAGACTATAGAAGCTCTAAAAACCCAGAGGGAAGGACTGCTGGCTGAGCTCTGGGGTACAAGACACATCCTCTCCCTTCTGCCTGGCTCAGTTCTCCGGTTACCAGGGGTGCTGACACTGACTTCATGTTTCCTTTGCAATGTGCCACAGGGCACCTACTCTGCACCTGGAGGAAAACTCCATCCTGGCTCTGATCGGGTTATTTTCCTACTTCCATCTGAGCTTTTGAGGGTAGTACCTCTTTCAACAAGGCTTGATGTTTCCTGAGCTCCCTTCTAGTGCTACCACCATGTTAAACAAATGCATATGCTTCCTGCAGTTTCCTTGGCAGTCCTTGGATTATCTCCTACATGGTAATGATGAGGTCTGGCATGCCACTGTGCAATCCAATGGTCTCACACCCCAACAGAGCTCAGCTGCAGGTCATATGTTCCCCTCTGAACCATATTTTCTGATGAAAACCTTTTTGGCTGCAGCCTCATAACCAGCTTGAGTTAAGTCAACAAGACAGAGCAAATGACTTGGCCAAGATGAAATGGCAAGTTGGTAGAGGAGCTGGGACTGGAACAGAGTGTCTTGACTCGAGAGTGGTTTTTTTATAGCTGTGATAAGCACAGTATGAATGCCAACCTGTCCCATTAATGCCATGCACACCTTCATCTGCTCATTTGCTTCTGATGAGCAGAGAAAAGGAAGAAAACTGACTCCTCCATGCATATTGCAGTGTTGCACATCACAGAGGTACTCCTTAGGCTTCATTGTGGAAGCACCTCTGGGATGTTGGACTTTCCCAGCCTAGCACTCAGGCATCCATCCTGCATCAGAGATACGTCAGAAGCTGTAAACTTGTATCTTTTGTTTCACCTTGATCCAGAGAAGGAGGATGAGACCCCATAACTGACAGTTGCCTGGTGTTATATACTGGTGCTACCTGCTGAATGGGAGACACATGAATTGCTCTGTCTCCCTGTGCTGCTCTCTCCCTTTTAAAACTGTGCTGTCAAAAGGAGTGTGGGACCTCCTCTTTTTTTTTTTTACTGCTGGCAGGGTTCTGGCTATCATTCTCTGTGGATGGTTTCTAGACACACATTCCTTTGTTTAAGAAGACCCTGTATTATGTTGACACAGCAGCATGTGGCACTGCAAAAGGAAATAGAAAAGGCTTTTGAACACAAGCTGGACTAGAGTTAGAAAAATGCAAGGGTTTGTGGACAGCCCTGCTCCTTTTCAGGAGGAAAGATGATTAAATATTAGGGAGCAGTTGAAGTAAAAAATTGAGATCTGCATCTCTGTTCTCTGCAGAATCTGAGGCAGAAAGCTCTGGTCATTTATTCCATTTATAGGACAGTTACCAAAGCAGGATCAGTGCTCACGCAGTCAGATTCCTCAGGTAGAGTCCAGCAGGGTCCTGGGTGGATATTGTGTGTACCAAGAGTGAGGAAATGCTGTGGAAACTCTTTGGGTTCTTTGCCTTGTTCTTGCATCATGTCACTTCATGGTGCAGTAACTCCCACTCCCTAAGCTTCAGTTTCTCCTCTGGGAATATTAATGCTTATTGGTAAAGTGCTTTCAAGGCTTGTCCATGAATTTTTAAAACACAACAGAATTGCCAAAAAAATCTGTGGTTCAGTTCCAAGTCAATAATTTCCCTCTCCCTGGGGACCATGTCCTCCATCAAAGCACATCTGTTGCACTCAACCAGGCTCCATCAGTTTCTAACACCTATGTCAGAAGTTTATCTAAGCTGTTCCACTGCTCTCCGTTCCCCAACTTGTTTCCTAATGGATGTTCCATGAAATATGTCACTGGAGTGGCCTGCAGGTTCAGGGCTCTTTCCTGGGATTCTAGAGCATTGATTTAATTCCTTATCTTGCTGCAATCTGCCTGTAGGTCTGTGCACAAACCCAGCTTTTATGCTTTCACTCGGGACTCGTAGGCAACGTTTCCATGTTTAGGGCTTAAGTGGGGCTGCGACTCAGCCGAGGCACATGAGATAACCATACCAGAGGCTCAGGCTGGTGTGGCAACAGGGAGATTGCATTATGTGTCTGAGCCCACAGTGAAAGCACGAAGGGGACTTTTACAAGTTGTTTTAGGAAGAACATCATAGGTTAAAAGAGCCTTTCAGTGTACAAGAACTATGTTTAACCTTTCAGTGCCTCAGCTCTGCAACTGTGCATGGAGGGAACTGATATTTTTGTGTGTGTGTGTGGCTTTGCTGGTTCAGGTTTTAAGGACTTTCAGAGTGGTGCACCCAGGCGTGATCGCAGTATGGGGAAGGGGTGCAGAACTTGGTCAGTGCTGTGGGCTGCCCCGCAGCCCCCAGGTCTCGCTCCCTGTGCTTCGCCTCTCAGTCCTGATTTGTTTATCTCTTGGGGGCCTTTCTGTTTTTAATTCCATTGTTCCTCACCTGGGAATTCCAGGCTATTATTTAATTTCCCTCCAGATCTCAGCCCTTCCCCCTTGCCTCCCAGGTCTCTCACTCCATCGCCAGCCCCAACCCCTCAGAGAAAGCGTTTTACTTTTCTGCCCCTCTGTGCAAGTCAGTTTTCGTTGGCTCTTGCAGCATCTCCTCTTGTCAAGGCATTATCCGGTGGGGAGCCTGATTATTTAGATTCCTTCAGTTTCCCCTTTTAATATATCTCCTCTGTGTCCTGTAGCCTGACCTCTGCCAAAGGACCTGCCACGAGGGTTGTTTCTCCCAGTCTGAAGCCCTCCCCCAGCTTCCCTTTCATCTGTGTTTTCTAAGAGGTCTGTGCTTCAGGCAGCAAAGTCAGCGAAGGGTTTGGGGCCTCTGGGTCCACAGTCGGATCCCTCCCCCATCACCTGAGAAAAGGCTAAGGCAGAAACCATTTCCAGGGCCAGTCCTGGGTGGGGGATGGGGAATAGCTGAGCCCTGGCAAGGGAAAGGAAACCATTTAATCCTCCTTTTTTTTTTTTAATTTGTGGCACAGTTCCTACCACACTGTAGGCACTCTGGCTGGGTCCTGTGCTCTGTAACTTCCTATTTGGGCAACAGACCTGAGAGAAGTTCCAGTCTGGAATCCTCAGGGGTCCCCTCACCAGGTTCAACGTGAGAATCATAGAATAGTTTTGATT
>WBNH01006305.1:0-124080 GCA_013401255.1 Urocolius indicus | reverse complement strand
GCAGGGCCATGGGCAGCTCCTTGTGCCAGCACAAAATTCCAGTATGATGTCTTGAAATGTTAGAACATGACATGATTTCAGATCTCTTCAAACTGATCAGAGATTTTTCTGTCCTGAATCCTGTTTTTCTGTGGAATTGTGGACAGCAGAGCACAGGGAGGACACTTTGATTTCCTTTTCTCTTGCTCTTAAAATTACCAGGGGAAAAAAATGCAATGTAAAACATACCTTTTCCTGTTAAAAAAAGCCACTCACTTCTTGGTGCTGAGGGATTGTGATGGTGCAAAGAGCTGGGGTGAGAGGCTGCGAGACTCCAATGTCCTCCAGTGCCAGTTCCTGGCAGCAATGCCTCACCTGTGCAGCTCTTCAAGCATCCATAAGCAGTAAGGCACTTCTGTAGCATTCCAGGGCTCACTCTCCTGGGTGTTTCAGCCTAAATCCTTTCCTTCTTGGCAGCTACCTTGAAGGATTTTTCCTAAAATGTAGTTCTATATACGTACACAGTGAGCAAAGCACAGTGTTCTTAAATTAAAAGCCCATTCACAAGGAACAAATGAGAGCTCTGTACAGTAAATACCATCCAGGATTACACTGTCATTCTGGACCAAGCAGAATGTGATGGGCCAAGTGATTCATCCATCAAAATAATTTTCCAGAAAATCATACTACTGGAAGATTACACTTTTTTATTAGAGGGAAATATTGCTTTTAATGTTCACTACTGCTTTGCTTTGCTTTCAGAGTTGAGTGGAACAAAAACTGTGTCTTGTGGGGTTTTTTGTGCTTGATTCAGAGGAATGGAACTGCAGGAGGAATCTTTATCCCAGTGCTGGACAAAGTATTGTTAAAATTTAATCTAAATAGTTTATTAGAACAGCATAAGAATCTCCAATTTATTCCAGAGTGGTGAGCTAACCCTTCTTGGGGAGGCATGAAAGGGGAAACAGGCTCCACATGGAACTAGAATTGCACACTGCCTCTGACCCAGTGAGTTGTAAAAGCCCATTATCTCTCTCTGAGACGCTCTTTAACAGCACCAAACAGCTTCTCCCCAAGAAAGCTGTCTTCTCTGTGGCACACAGATTTTCCCCCAAGGCCTGCCCAGGCTGGCACAGAGCAGTGCCATTCAACCACAAGCCATGCAGGTGCTGCAGGCTCTTTCTGATTTCTTTAGAAAAAAGAAGAAGAAAGCAGTAATTACAAGTAAATGTGCCTGGGTTCAGTAGTGACGTGGTTACTGAGGTGTACATTGCAGAGTGAGGCCCAGGCATTTGAAACAAATACAAATCTTCTTCAGAACACTTTGTGCTTTTTCACGTGGGTGCAGGGAAGGTCAGTGCTCTGGCTCTGCATCCATGCAGGTCTCCCAGGGGTTCTGAGGGAAGCGAGGCAGCGCGATGAGGAGGAGGATGATGCCGCAGATGAAGAGCAGGACGAAGGAGGCACAGGCGCAGGCAAAGGACCAGGAGTAGCTGTACTCAATCCAGACTGTCTCCTTGCTGTCAATCATCCTCTTCACAGATTGTCTCATGACTTCAACAGAGATGATGATGCAGAGACCTGAAGGAAGAGAGGAGCAGTGGGCTGAATAACCAGCTGTCAGTTTTTCATGCTTAATTAACCACCTCGTCTGTCTCCTTGCTCACAGGAGTTGCAGTGAGATTCGCAGGTGAGTCATTGGCTTCAACCTTTGAAGGAACCAATGCTCACAACTGCTGAAAGCTCTGCTGTGACCAGAACCATCCAAGTCAGCTGGTGACTTGTTGAGTGTGATCTTTGCATGGGAGTGGTGGAGGAGCAATTGCACTCTCCAGGGACCTTTCCCAAAGGCAGAGCAAGATTTGCATTCAGGTGACAATCTGCACTTTTGTCTTTCAGTCATTGTGACTTGTCAAGGCATTACTGGCTCATGTGAAAGTGCAGTCTTTGTGCTTTTGGGACACAGCTGTGTATTTTGGACCTGAATCAGCTGTTTCTTTGGTATGAGCCTTAATAAATGAGATATAATAGTGTACATCCCTGGTTTAGATTGGGGCTGACAGTGAAGACACTAGAAATGCCCCTTTTAAAGGTAACTGGAGAAAATACAGACAAGCTTCTGAGTAAGGCTTGCTGAGGACACTTTCAGAGCTCTTCAGCTGGAGCACCACACAGGGACTGGTAGTCTGACTGTGCTTGGGAAGAAAACTCCACTAGCAGGGCATTTTTCAAATCGCCTCCATCCTCCCAAGGTCTATATAAGTTGTCTTCTGAACTGAGTGGAATTTTTGAGCGCCAAGCCTCCTACCTGCAAAGGTGTAGAACATGGATGCTGGCTTCAGCAGATAATCCTTCTTCTTCCTGAAGGAGAAGAGGACGCAGATTGTCCCGATGATTGCAAAGCCAACGCTGAAGATGGCAATGGCTGCAGCTGAAATGCTGTATTCTGCCAAAACAAAACAAACACCAACAACATTGCAAATGCCTGCAAATTCTGAGCATGTTCTCATCAGCTGTGGTGACTTTGCAGTAGGTCACTGAGAAATACATATCCCCTCCTGCTGCTGTGGAGAGGTGCCTTTGGTGAATTATTTCTCTCAAGTAAAAGCTGGGGTGAGTACTGGCCATGGATCTTGAATGCAAAGGGTATAAAAACAAAGCAAGAGGGGGAAACACTTTCTGAACACTTACTGAAAGAGCAAATGGCACCTGTATTGGTCCGTTGAAGCTCTGGGCTGGAGTTGTTGTAGCTCTGCTGCATTGTTGAAGCCTTATTGGGCTCCGTGCTCTCATTTCTTCCATCACTCCATTTACTCAGAGTAAATAGACAGCTCTTTGCTATTTTTATTCCATGTCTGTATTTCAGAGCCCCAACAAAGGCCCCTGTGCATGGTGCTGGTGGTGTCCCAATGCAGAGGCAGCTGTGTTCTCCACAGGGCTCAAAACCAGAGCAGGCACAACAGGCAGGAGGCCAGAGGTGAAGTGTTTGTACAGCACCTTTCCTCCTCACCCCACACTTCCTTATCCTTTAAAACCATGACTTCAGCTCTGTGAAAACCCACCTTCTTCAGGGCATGTAATAAAATGCCGGGCTTTTGCTAAGGCAGCCAAGCTGCGTGCTGGACACTTCCCCCAGCCAAAGAACATCTTTGGTGCCTGAACCAGGGGGAAAAATTGCTAATTGAATAATTCTGCCTTCATTTACATATTGCATTCCTCTTTTTTTTTGGATGAGTTTAATGTTTAACACATGTAGCCATGCATGAACCTCACAGTGCCTGATGATATTTGCCTTTCAAGCCATAAAAAAAAAATATCTCCCAGGCAAAATGATGAAGTATTTTTTTTTTGCCTGTTACTAATTAGCTCCCATCAAATGGCAGCTCTTTCTGCAAAAGGGAACAGCAGATCACTCTTTGTTCTCATTGCTTTTCATACCACTCTCTTATTATAATTTCCTTAGTGTCTCTCTTTACTGTGTGCTGGAACTTTGTTTCTGTGTAAAGCCTTTTACTGATGCTTAAGCTTTTTCTTTTACTTCAAAGCAAAGAACTTCTTCCTGATATTTTTTTCCCCCTGAAATGACTAAGGCAGCACTGGGTGTGTTTTTAAGATCAGATGGTTTAATCTGATAGTATATCAATGAGCAAAAGCAGGTAGCTCAAGTGTATGCTCTTCTTTCTATCCACTTAAAATTCCCAATCATTCCTGTCTGGGGGAAACTCTGCTTTCAGAAAACCCATGTGCAGAGTTTCCCACCGTTATCATTTCCACTGGAAGCAAAGCAGATTGTTTAATATGTGGTAAAGTGATTGTCAGTTCATTTACTCCACAGCAAACTATGTCTTGTGGCAAACTAGAAAGGAATTTGTCCTTAATGAGAGGGCGAGAAAGAGAGAGGAATATGTTAGGGGAGTGCTGAAGCTGTTGGGCTTTATGAGGGTCTGTGAGTGATTGTTTTCCAAACCCGTGTGCTGCAAACACTGCCTGTGTGTGTCTTTGTCGGATCTCTGTTCTTTCCTTCCATTGATTGCTCTGGTTTTTACATGACTTTCATATAAAATCAATATGAAGCATAAAATTCCTAATGGTCTTCTCAGAGTCCCTGAACTCCTTTTCAGGGTCAGGACTCTGCTTGGGGTATAATTTATTCATTTAGATTTTATTAATATCTTCTTCCTTTAATGAGAAAGGCTCAGAGTGTTGTAGATAATGCCCGTGTTGTAAAGTCATTTTTGTGCTGTAAATGCTTTGCAGTTTTGATGTGTATTGACATTGTTTTCTATCTGTGAGATAGCTTTGAGGAAAATCACACTTATAGGTTTGTATATAAAAATTATTCTTCACAGGACTTTGGCATTTGACTTTGTCCAGAGCATTTTCTTTCCATTTTGCCCAGCTGGTGGTATCTGATGGAAATTCCTCTACTGTTTAGAGTGGAACCAGGACTGAACCCTTGTTTTATGGAGCCATTATTTGTGGGATTACCCTTGTTTTGTGGAGCCATTATTTGTGGGATTCCATTAGGAAACTATTTTTCAGAACAGTTTTTACCTTTCTGGGTGGTTACTTCAAATATCTCCGAGCTCTGTCCTGGAGTGAAGTGCTTGAAGTAGGAGCAGTTGTGTTCTGAAAGAGAAAAGGAAAGTTGATTTTGTGTGTGTATAAGTCTCTGATAAAGTGCAGTAAAACTGAATTTGCTTTTTATTGATGTATCAAACTTCCAGTGATTTTAAGGTCCCCCCTACCAAGAAACTGGAGTTGGCTGTGTTTGATTCGGGAGCAGGTGAGTGACAATCTCATGCCAGGCCACCAGCATGGGGAACACTGAAGCCTCCTCTGATACCTTCTGTGGGCTGCTCTCTCTCAGAGCTTTGCTCATCTGTTCAAAATATAAATTATAGATAACTTTTCTTATTCTGTCTTTGCCCATCACACGTTTCTGCCTCTGTGTAGCTGAATTTGCCTGTAATGAGACCTGCCATGCCCACAGCTGAGCTGTCACCTCAGCTCATTTCCCCTTGCAACTGCCAACCCACTGCATTGGTGGCATCACTCCATCAGCCAGAGGATGGTCACCGCTCCTGTGGTGAGCTTGGACTCCAAAACAGGAGGATGGAGTGTCCTCGTCCACTTTCTCCCTCCCAAGCTCAGACCCCTGCATGGCAGTGGGAAGCAGCCCAGAGGGATTGGCTGTGTGGTGAGAGATGTCACCATGTGACAGGGGTCCCAGCAATGAGGCTACTGCAGTGCAGTGGAACACACAGGGATTTACTGCACCTGGGACTCTGGAGGCTTTTTTGTTTTTTACTTTCAGTTAAAAAAAAGACAAAAGTTGTTTGATGCCACAAAGAGTTGGCTGGGCAAAGCCACGAATCAAAGGCAAAGATACTCTCACGTAACCTGACTTTACCCAAGTTCACTCCCATGAGAGCAGTTTATTGAGTTGATTTGATGAGTTAGACAGCAGGAACTTTGTGAAGTTCCTCTGTCTGGACTTAATGTGAGCACACTGCCAGGTACATGGTGTGTTTATAGAGTGGTTATGAAGTGAACAGAGATCAAGACTGTGGGGTAATGAGATACTGGGAGGAGGGCAGTTGGTAGCTGAGTCTCCAATGGCCACAATATTGTTTCATCCTCACCCTAAGGGCAGTCAGAAAGCAAAGTGATGGCCTTGCTATCAGTATATACACAGGAGGCTTTTCAGCCTCAGCATCACAGGGGATGGGGAAGGGTCTGGTGAGGACCTGCTGACTCGAAGCTTTGGCAGCAGCAGGGTTGGGATGGACGGTGTTGTTGCTATTTATAACTGATGTAATTGAAGGTTTGAAGGGGCACAGAACTGGGAGAGCAGTTGCTGGCCAGGAATTTGGCTGGAAGGGTGCAATTGTGAAGCTCTGTGTTGAGTGGCGCCAGCTCTGATTGCGCTATTTTGCCGAGCCAGGCTGGAGAGGACAGGCTCAGCACCTTCCCCAGCACCTTTCTGCACCCAGTGCTGGACCCTCTTCACACCTGGAAATCCTGCCAAGATCACCCGAGCTGCCAGCACTGCCTGAGGCTAGGGGTCACTTGGATAACACTAGCATCTCTCCTCCACTAGATCGTAGAATCATTTGGATTGGAAAAGACTTTTAAGACCATAGTCCCAGCCCTCCCCTCGCCCTGCCAGGCCCACCACTAACCCATGGCCCTCAGCACATGGCTTTGCAATATCTCCAGGGATGGGGACTCCCCCACCTCCCTGGGACAGGGGCTGACAACCCTCTGAGGGAAGAAGTTCTTCCTCATCTCCAATCTAAACAAGCCCTGGTGCAACTTGAGGCTGTTTCCTCCTGTCCTGTCCTGTTGGATTTGGTGGTTTTTTTTCTGTCATGTATGTATGAGGTGTTGGAGTTAGTGATTCAAGGAGGATTTACTTTCTCTCTCCCAGGGGACAGGTAATTGTAAAGTAGTGTTTGAGCCCTTTAGTGGAAGATTCCTTTGAGGCTCTCTTATCTACTTAATTTTATAAGCTGACTTTTATTTCATCTGCATCTTCTTCTTGCTGGAGATTAGGTTAATGTTCAGCTCTGGCATCTCCTGACCTGTTCTTTATTATCCGAAACATATTTGAACTCAGACCTCTATGATTTGAAACTGCAAATGTTGAGCCCCAGAGGGGAGGTTGTGTGCCTCTGCCAGAGACTGGGTGGTGGCTGAAGCCAAGCATCGTGTCTGGTGATGCCAGTTAGGGGATGCTTTGGCTCCTGTGCTGATGGGGACGGAGATGGGATGAAACTGGGATTGTTTGGTGTGGCTTTTATTTGATTTTCTGAAAAGCCTGAACTGGAAGGAGTTCCCAGCTGTGCTGGTTGTACAAAGGCCAAGGTGTAGCCATCCAGCCATGATGTTGTGGGGGACATGGCACAGCTTTGTGACCATTGCAGGTGAACAAAACCAGCCCAGCCCTCTCTCCAGTCCGTGAAGGCTCGTCGGAGGGGGACCACACAACACCTTCTGTTAGAGATGAAAGTGTCTGCAGGAAAAGGAGCTGCCTCTGTGTCTTGTGGTTTGTAGCAAAGCTCTGTCAGGGTATAATAAATGAAGTTATCACAGAAGCTGGTTAGTTCTAGGGGAGGTGTTTTTGGAAAACACATTTATGGTGGGAAAAGGTGACTAGATTGTTTTTGGTGACACGATATATTGGTTTCAGTTTAAAGATGCTTTGGTGCTCTGCTGAGCTGGGAATATCTGTTTCACCGAGGCTCCCTGTTATCCAAGAGAACTGAGGCACTTCAGTACCTCTGGTGCCACCATGAATAAGATAAAAGGCCATTTGTGTCACACCACATTTACATAATGGACAAGATTTAAAATGGGGTTTGTAACAGATGAAAACTGCGTGGCAATCTTTGTTTCTCTTCACTCCTAATTGCTTTATCTCTGCCACCAGGTCACCTCAGCATGCTGATGGGGACGGTCCAGGGGCTCTGTGGTCATTAAGGCTCACATAAACTTCAGGGTTTTAACATGTGGTTTATCACACAGTGTCCTCCCTTCTCCAGGTCACCTCCTCTTACAGCCCTCCTGGTCCCTTCCCTTCAGATCCACCACTCCTGGATGCCAACTGTGCAGGAGCAAATGGGCCCGTTCATCTTTCCTCTCTTTGTGCAGAGCCAGCCTGTCTTCTGCTTGCTGCCATGGGGCTGGGTGCAGCAGAAGTTCAATCCCACTGAACCTGGGGAGTTTTCAATATGGAGATCTCATTGGGGAGGAGAAGGCAGAAAGACCATGAGACATCTGAGCCATGCAGCTGTCACCTGTGAACATGAGAGCCATTGGCTGTGAAGAGGATGGAGCCCACCTTGCTCTTGAACCTGGGATGGACACTAGCATGTGGGGTTTTGTGAGAAGCTTGATGATTAGAAAAACAGGGATTTTAAAGTGGAGTTTCCACTTGTGTTAAGTTTGAGAGACAGGACCTGCTGCTGTGATTAGAGGAGGTGTTAAGGTGAGGGCTGAGCAGTGGAGGGAGCCAACAAGCCAGGGGAAGACCTTTGATATATGCTGGATTTTGGAGATGAGAGATAAATGATTTCGTACCAGCCTTGCAGAGTGAGTCTCTTGTATGGATGTGGGGAAGGAGACAGCCCTGCTGATAACCCATTTGCTTGAGCCCTTTACCTCTCCTGTTGCCTGAACTCAGGTTCCCATATTCACCAGGACCTATTTAACCTGCTGATGGCACAAGCAGCCTGCAGAGCATCCCCACTGCTACTGCTGCCCCTTGTGCCATCACATCAGAGCTCATTTCAAAGGGTGACACTGACATGGGAGTTACTAGCACTGAAGGCAAACTGAGCTTACAGCTGGTAGCAAACTGCCCCAGTGCTCACTGACCACAGTTCAAAATGTCTCAGTATTAATCTGGTTTTGCCTGGTTTTAGCAACCATCTCCCTGATCTTTCCGTTTCTTCCAGCAGGATGCTGAACCCTTGCCAATTTGTCAACATCCTTGGAAGAGTGCTGTAAAATGTTAAAGCTCTGCCTAAATCACAGCCCTGCTTTGTGGACTGCTAGCCAAATCCTCCTCCCCGTTTTGCTCTCTGCTGAGCTCAAAACCTAAGAAAGAACGTTAATCTTGCCATCCATTTCCTCCTCAGGGAGTGCCTGGTAAATGGTTATTAATGCAGTGAGAAATTCTTGTGTTTCTTTTCCAGTCCTGGCAGTAATGTCTGGTTGTGGCTCATGATTGTCAGCAAAAGCAGTGCCCACATCTGCTCTTTCTGTTTTTGCTGCACGTTCATTCACTTTTACTTGACTGCTGCAGCTTCCCCAGACCCAGAGTTTCCCTGCTGACATCTCTTCCCAGAAGTGTGAAATCAATTTAACACAAGCCACGTGGCCACAGCACCATTTAGCAGCCCCAAACTATGGGGGCTGTGCTTTCCCCCCTCCACCACCCTCTATATCCCTGGTCTGAGTAAAACAGGGATTAAAATAGTTATACCATAACTGAAGTGCAAATTTCACCCCTTGAAACCTTGACCATGACGCAAGGTGTCATCCAAATTCCCCAATATCTTTAAAAACTGGAAAACCACCTCCAGGGTGGGGTGGATTGCTCAGCACCTGCATCATCACCCTGTTATTCGCTGTGCCTGGCAGCACTGGGATGTGATTCAGTGCCTGTGTGAGCACATGCTGATGTCTGTCAAAGACAGGAGCTGCCTTCGTGCTGCCCTGCCTGCAAATCTGGTTTATTTTGCAGACAGCTGGATATTTATGAGTTTTATATTTACCCCACTGTTGTGCAAGTTTGGTGTTTCTCCACCAATTTCTGTGGTTCCTCCTGTCGTGGGAGTTTTGCTGCGTGTGTGAGGAAGGGCATACAGTGAGGAATATGTTTCTAGGCTCATAAGCACCTTCATGAGAGACATAAAGCATACGGATCACACACTCCCAAATTTGGTTAGAGGCAGATCCAAACACTGTGGCTGAGCTCCTCTCCTCAGCACATGTAATTTGGGCAAAGAGATAAAGAATTGCAGTAATACAGGGAATACACAGTAAGCCCAGGCAGGGAGATTTTGCACTGGGAATTGTCAAAGATGCCTTAACACAGACATTTTGTTTCAAGCAGCGAGTATAAGATGAAGGCAATCCTGTTATTTCTGTTCTGGAAAGCTTCCAGTAGCCTATAAGCCTTCAGAAAAGGCAGCAGAGCTTGGTCAGGGAGGGAGTGTGTTAGTGCATACGGCATGAATGTTGCTGACTTGGCAATCAGCGACAACATAATGAGCTCCTTTTACCGTGGGAATGGAACGGAGAGAAGCCGTGGCTGATGGTGCTGGAGGAACCTGGGATGGAGATGTGTGTGGGACCAGGCTGCCTCTGCCCAGAGCTGAGGATACTCAGTAAGTCGTTGAGAAATTGTTTCAAACTCAGTTCATCACTTTTTTTTGGGGGGGAGAGGACATTGGCAAATCATACTGGTGAGTCCCCATTGGTGTTGAAATAGGTCGGAGATAACCTAATGCCATCTGTGACTGGACTGCTCATAGCTGAATGCATCTGGAAATCCTAAAGATCCAGCTATGTGGGGTGAACTCATCAATCCTCTTTCTCTCCTTCTGCTGTCAGTGTGTCCCAGTGCTGCAGGACCCTTGGCTGATGTCAACAGGTTTTCCTCCCTCCCAATTTTACTCTGTGCTTTCCACCATTTCCCATCCTCCTCCCCTTCTCCCCCGCTCCTGTTGTTGTAGCACAGGAGACTCAAATATGGTCAGAGACAGACCTGCAAGGCAACACAGTGCACACGGACAGCGAGAGGGATGGCAGCGAGGTATGTTTGCAGACCAACACAATCACATGCAGCCTCATGCCAAATTAAGTGCCACAAGAACACGGCCCCTATTTCCCTCCTGCTGTGTCCTGCAACCTCCTAAGCAAAGCCTGGCACCAGTGCCTGGTGCTCTCTCCTGTTCGTTAGCGGGTGGTCACCTACCTCCTGGCAGGCTTATTGGCCCACAGCCCTTGTCTTTGGGATCTTGCTTCTGCATAGAAATCCGCTTTGTACAGAGCCGCCACAGCCCAAAATGAGCCGCGTCGCAGGTGCCATTGAATTCCTCCACTTTGGGGCTCAGCACGGCCCAGTGATCAGTCACTACGGCTGCGAAGAGGAGCGAGACTCCCACCAGGATCACGGAGAAGGTCAGGCGCACCTTCAGGGGTTTGCTCTCATCCATCCCTGTACTCAGCGCCGCTCCCTGCGGAGCGTGGCGGGGGCTTCGCGAGGGCTCCCAAAACCCCTGCGCATCTGAGCCTCGGCAAATGTCAGCGTGGGGAGAGCGGGGCGGCCGCAGACAGCTGCTGGGCTGTGTCAGCCGGTGTGGCCAGGAGCCTATTAACGCACATCCCCAGAGCAGAGCCCGGCACAGCTCAGCTTTCCACCCCAGCCCACTGCGTTTGTTTTGGAGCCGGCGGCCGCTGGCTGCGTGTGGCTGCAGCCGCCGTGCAGGGGCTGTCGCCTCCTCGCTCACCCCATGCCCAGAAATAGGCATCGGTAGCACCGGTAACTGTGCAGCGAGGTTAGAGAAACAGCTGTGTTTATAACAGCCTTGGGCCTGAGTTCAGGCTGATCCTAAAGGCTTTAATAGCCCCAGAGCCCACAGACTGAGCCTACACCTTCAGCTCTTGGCAGGCTCTGTGGGGAATTGAGAGCTGGGAGTCCCTCCAGAGCCAAGCACTGCGGCAGAAAGCAAGGGGGAAAATAAGAGAACTTATTTCTTTCAGTGTTTATTTAAATTCTAATGATTTTTTTAAATTAACCTGAAGTATTCTGAGCAGTGTCTGGGGAGGGTTTTACTTTAATGTCTTTTGCCCAGTTTTTCTTAGGCAAAACCCCCCACTTGCTTTCCCACCACTCAGGCTTGCCTCAATGCACATGGTAACTCCAGCATTCACCTGGGACACCCTTTCCTTCTCTTGGAAGTGACTTCTGCTGCCCTAATTGCTGAGGCTGGACCAACCTTTCTCCTTGCCTTTGGTGTTCCAGCTGATCATAAAGCTAATTTGATCAAAATGTCAATGCAGAGGCCACTATGGAGATGACATTACAATTGTGATGTCAAGCTGAGGAGGGTGACAGTGCCTCAATATTGAAAGAATGGTTAAAAAAATGACAGTGGGAAGCTGCAAATATCATGTTATCGTGTCAACATGATGTCAAAGCTCCTCCAGTCCTGTTTTATGAACACCTCAATTTGATGTCAAAATAAAGGTGTAGAAGTGTCAGCTCAGATAAATGAGGACAATCTGAAATAAGGAGTTCAGGTGAAAGGGGAATGTGGGAGACATCACTCTGCTTGATGGGTGACTGATCTGGCTTAAACACCCCTGGGGAACAGGGTGATGTGTCTGAACCTGATATGGGCACCTGATGTCCTGGTCCCACTGGGGAGGTGGGAGTCATGGGAAGGAGTGAGAGTATGTAAGGAACTGGGAGGAGGATCCTGCAGACACAGGGCGACAGGCATCATAGACCATGGGCATGTCTGTAGGTAGATGCTCACAGCCTTGTGTGGGACTTTGATATGCTGGGTTGGAGCTGTGAAAAATATTAGAGGCTTCTATTTAAACCAGAGCCAAGAGTTCTCATGAAAGTGGAATATTCTAAAGGGAAGGGACTTTAAACCAGAAAAGGAATGCATCAAAAAAGTAATCTAATGCCTTTTCTTTTGAAGTGGTCTCTTGTTAGATTTCACTAGGCATCAGTGGATTTTAGGAACTGCATCCTGACTTTGCTTCCTTGACACTACAAACTCCACAGGTCCTCTCCAAGTTGAGCAGAGGAAAGTCAATGTGTGTTTGCAAATGTGGGCACGAAGCGAGGTTCTGGTTGCTGAAGAAGCAAGTGCTAATAATTATGCTTTAGACTAATTATAACCCACAAGGACTGCAGGGGTGGGAACTCATTAATTTTTTTGTTGGTGTTGGTCTTTGTGTCTCTTCCAGTGTTGGCAAGAGTCAGACTTTTTGTTCTCATTTACGTGCTCTGATCTGGAGAAGTTCCTGAGGGTTTGGCTTTGAGTTTCGTAATAATATCCAGGAAATGGCTGAAGTGAAATCAGAGGGAAAACATCTTTCCTTTGCCTGCAGAGCAGAGCTGGGTGTGTGAACAAGACACAATGAGCTTCAGCAGGGGAAGCAGCAGCTTCACTGAGACTGAAAACTCACAGCAGCTGAAGCAAAGTGTTGTCCCCAGGCCCCCAAAAGTGACCCAGAACCACCAGTCCCTGGGAAAGAAACTATTTTATGGGGTTACTGCTCCCCATGGGCTCTGTGTGTTTGCTGCAAGAGCTGATGTAGCTTCATTGCGCTGGTGCTGCTGCCTGCTCCTCCCAGCCCAGGCTTGGTCTGGTTTTGGGGTCAGGTATTTGGTGACCACTGCTTGTGGCTCCTACACCCACCATGGCAAGAGCCAAAGGGCTCCTCTGCCTGTGGGCTGAGCCTCTGTCCCCAACCTGGGCATTTCTGTCCCAGTGTGGAGGTGAAGTTGCCCTCCCTGGGAGGGTTGGTGGTCTGGGCAGGAACCTGACAAACGCAGGAGCAAAAACAACTGGAGAAGCAAAGGATTAAAGGAAGCCCTAAGGGTTGCTGGCACATCCAGAAGTCCATGGTAAGTAATGCTCTAGGAACGGTTCCTGCAGTCTCCCTGCATCAGATGGCAAGTATTCTCATTTAGAAATCAATATCACATGAAATATAAACAGACTATTAATGAGGACCTGTGGGGAACCAGGGAGGGTTGTAATTAGTTGCACTTTAGCAGCAGAGTGAAATTATGTTTCTCTACTGGAGGAAATGCAGAAGGAGGTGTCTCAGGACCAACTCTGGCATTCTTTTGTCCCTAGCAAAGACGTTGCCTTGGCTCTGCTCCCCAGCACTTGCACTTCTCTGTGTGTCCTCCAAACCAGCCTCAATGTTTACCACAACTAGATCAGCCAAATTCTGTGGTTGCTTTCTTGGTGAAGGATGTTCTGCAGAAGACCCTTCTTGAGGTGAGAACAACCCAGAGTGGAGGACATCTTTCCAGCAGACAGCTGCCTTCAAATGGGAGCTCCTTTGCAATATTTGAGCTCCTGAGCTTGCATTGCCCAGGTGTGGTGAGATCACTGTGATCACAGGTGGCTCTGTGTGGCTGAAAGCCAGGAGCACTGCCAATGGCACCCTCCACAAGCTCCTGAATTCTGGAGCTGAAATCTTACCATGACTGAAGGCGAGAGCAAAGTGAGTCTGTGTGTTTTGGTTGGGTTTGTCTTCCCCCTTTTTTTTTTTTTTTACAGACTCTCATGGGGATGAAGGAAGAAGTACAGACACAGCCAGACCTCTCCCCAGCCCTGCTGGGCATGGGCCATCCCTAGCCCTGCCCAAAGGCTGAGCCTCAGCTTCAGGCTCTTAAAATACCGCGTGCCGTGTGGACTGTGCTGCTGCCGTAAGCGATCCCCCTGGCCCCGGGGAGCCGAGGAGGCAGCGCCTGTAAGCCGAGCTGCCTTGCAGACAGGTGCAGAACACTCCTCATTCCCCTTTTATTTTCGGCACCTCCCATGTTTGTTACTTTTCTCATTCCAAGGAAACGCCACATCTTCCTCACTAGACTCTTATTTTTCCCCACTTTCCAAAGACTTTAGGACTCTGTCTTTGCTTCCTTCTCAAACGACACCACTTTTTGATACACTCTGATCACGGCAGGGCAGACACAGCTCTTGGGGTCACTGTTTACCCACAGACTCGCTCAGCAACAGAAGAGCTTCTACTTAGTTCAAGGGAACCAGCTTTGGGCTTGAGCTTTAGATGGCTTCACTCCTGGGTGTCAGAGGCATTTGAAAAGATGAATCCTCTGCCTCCCTCCTGATGTGGCAACTGATGATATGTATGGGGAGAGGCAGATTGAGATACACGGGCAGGCTGCATCTTTAAAGACAGTCTGGAGGCTCAGGACCTGAGAGGGTTAAGTTAAAAGAAGCATCTGAAGAAATACTGTCTCTGATATGGGGACGTTTTGGGATGTCTGGGAGCAGTGAGAGGCTGCTGAACTGTCAGCTCATGTTCATTGAGATTTTACTGTGGTGATCAGAGAGAGGCTTTCCTGGAGCTTCAGCACGCAGGGTTGAGCTTTCTTCAGGCAAAATGGACAAGATCAGGGAGAAGGAGGATGCTCAGAAGTGAATTCATGAGAAACTTCAAAAGGTGGAGGCAAAGCAGAGGCTCAGGGCTTAGCACTTCAGAGCACATTGAGTAGTGGTTATTGGCGGTTTGTGGATAGTGGTTTGCAATGCCTGTGGCCACCACACCAGTCTCAAGCCACGTACTGAAGCTCTGTCTCATATGGACCAAGTTTAAGCTGGAAACTAGAAGCTTTTTCTTAAGTTTCCAACTCAAATGACTGGAAATACTGTTAAGATAGTTTATCTATGGGACCACACAAATAGTTTTTTGGCTTTCATTAACATTCCCAGCTGCAAACAAAATAGGTAGAAAGGAGAAAAACCCTAAACACAGAAATCTCAGCTCAGAAAAACTGGAAGACTAAAAAAGAAAATCAATACATCTTTCTCCACACACAGATGAATACATTTAAAATGGTTTATTTAAAAAGTAAGGATTAAGTACATTATACATGGTTGTGATTATACCAGTAGAACTGAAGCACAGTGGAAATAACACTTTAGAACTGCAGACAGAAATGTAACCTCAAGGGACATGATATATTAGCCCTTGTGGATATGTGATCCATACAGAAAGGGAAATATAACATATAAAAATAGTTTATCATTAGACGAGTGGGCATATGGAGTGTTTTCTCCTTTACTCCTATTGTGTATGAGAAACTAGAGCTGAAAAGAGAGCTGATGATATACCTGAAACTTTATTTCTTGGAAAATCAAACCTGATCCAACAGGATTTTGGATTTTAGGTCTGCTGTACCAAGATGTTATAGGAAAACCCCGAAAGACCAATTTTTGTTAATGATATGATGATGCTATCTGCAGGCCTTGTTGAGAAATGGGGTTTACTTTGTGTTGTGGGCTGTCCAGGGAAACTAGAGAGATATGGAAGAACAGATGGGTTTTTTGTTGTGTGGGGTTTTTTTTTCTTTGTAAACCAGCACAGAGGGGATTCAAAGTCTGAGCACAATCTGATTCTGTTCACACAGATCAGCCACAGAGCAACACACTGTTCATAGGCAGGAATGCTGCAGATTTCTCAGAATCAAAGTTTTCCCCAGGAAAAGACTGATTTTTAGAGGAGTTTATTTTTACTGTAATTGCCAAATGAAACAGCTTTTTTTGTTTATTTGTTTGTGTTTTGATTGAACAAATGACTGTGCTGCAATTTGTTATAGACCATGAGTTTTAAATCACAATCCTCATTCTCCCACAGGACAAAAGCTCTGCTCCCTGTTATCTCCCTGTGCCTGCTTTCTCTGTCCAGACCCTGTATCCTGTCAGCATCCCATGAACATTCCCCCACACCAACTCCATTTTTCAAAGGTGCCTGTTGCAGAAGGAGCAGATGCTTCAGCTGGGACTAGAGCAGTGCATGGTGCTCAGAGGGCTGAAGGCAGCCCTGCTCCACGGCAGGAGGCTTTGGCAAAGTGGAACACCCCAAAACACTCAGCAAAACTCTTTTTTTTTTGCAGATGTGGTGTAGAAACCCTGCAGCTGCCTCTGCAGGTCTGACCTGGGCTTTGGAAAAAGACCTAGGAAAGCCTTGGACTTTGGCTGGAATCAGATGGTTGGTTTTAAACACATTCACTGGAGAATGACAATGAAAAGAACAAAACCAAGGCGCGAAGCAAACCTCACACTGTCCACTTCCAGTTCAAGGTACATGAGCTTAGAAAAACAGCCTATATCTAACTCTGGATCTTAAAGGGAAATGGTTTTCTCCTTAATTACAGTAAACACGGATGAGGACTTATTCCTAACTATTAGTTTATTAACACAGTGGGAAACAAATAGTTCTGGGAAATTGCACTTGAAAAATACATTGACTATAATTAGATGTAAATTAATTAGCACTTAGTATGACACACTAATGAGACAGAAGGTCAGGTGTTTTTGTTTTCATTGCAAACTTCTACTTCTATCAGAGCTAATCAAAGTATTTGAGTATTACGAAGTCTCAAAAAGTAGGAAATAATTTATTGTCCGAAAGCATAAAGATTCTTGTAAAAAAACCCTTTCATCAAGAACTTTTAATAATTTTAGAGCTCTTTTATGTTCTCCTAGCCGAAAAGTAGGTAAAAAAGTTTTCTTGTCTGCCTCTGTTTGAATGGTTTTTGTTAAAAAGCTTGTGTAACATCTTTCTCCATAGTGTGTTGATACAGAAAGTAGCACAACATTTTCTGCTTTTAAATCATTCCCATCGCTCCGTTCACTCCAGCTCTCAGAGTTCAGAGGTTTGAAAAAGGATCCCAGCAGAGTTTTAACCTGAATGGAAACTCTTAATAAGCAGGGATGAAGGCTCCAACCCACCTCTGCCAAAAGAACGATGTCTCTCTGCCAGGCTGAGCCAGGCAGAGCTTGACAGCGACTAGGGGAAGACTTCCACTTAGAATTGAGAATTGTGTCTTGGTTCTTGCAAGGAGAGAGGCCTAAGCAGGGTGGGGAGAGGGGGTTCAATGTGGTTTTGGGATGTTAAGGCAGCTCCCCCAGGATTTCCCTGGAGGACTTGGTTCCACTAGCTGAAAGCCTTGTATCCAAAACACCACTGATGCTGCAGCCATTGCAGGATCAATTGAAACTAAGGAGGTTTTAACAGTTTGGCTGAGATCTCCCACCACCAGTGAGCCAAGCTTTCCAAATCAAGGGCTTTGTCTTGTCTCTAGTCTTCTAGTAGCAAAGACTTTTCAGGACACAGACAACAGGCATATGAAAAGGAATCTACAGGAATTAGATGCTCCTCTCTCACTGCACCTAATTCATCCAAGGGGAACTGGGCACCTCATTCTCATATGGCTTGGTCGAGTGGTCACTAAAATCAACATGAGCACTATCAAATGAAATTGCCTTTGAGTCAGCCTCTCGAGCTTTGATATTCCAAGCCTAAGTATAAAATAAGAGTAAATGAAAGCAGGAATTGGAAAGAAAAAATAAGTTCAGACTGTTTTAGAAACATATAGAAGCAAAGGGTACAAATGAGTTCCCCCCATAGGTGATGCATAGAGTTGTCTGTGGGCTCTCTGCATGTGAGTAGACTCATCATTACAAAATAAATTAAATTAGGTCAAACCATCATCTCCATCTAAAAGCAACTCTACCTTGCACCATGCGGCACTTACTCACTGATAATAAAAAGAGTTCAATAAATATCTCATAAACGGTGATTTCCTTTTTGTTCTAGTTTAAAAAAAGACCAAGTTGTCATCCGTCCTGTGACCGCTCAGTCCCCGCTGGCTGCGGCAAGTTTCGCTCGTCCCAACGTTACCAGCTGCTGGTTTGCTCACGCACATTGCTCAGGATATCTTCGTTTCCAGTAGCATTAGTGTTGCACTTGTGAAGCAGTAAGGAAAACAGGAATCTGCACTTGCAGGGAACCGGTGGCTTCGCCCATGTGGGCTTGCCCCAGCTCAGCTCCACTCCTCGCTCTCGCTGTAAGTAGTCTCTAGGGGCTCCTGACAGACAGCACTCAGCACCTTGCCAGATCAGGCACTAGGGCTAGTCGAAATGAGAATTCAAGTTTTCTAAATGTTAGGCAAGAAATGATACTTGCAAATATGCTCAAGTCCCAGCAACTTTAATCTTTCCCCTTCTAGGTTCTTCAGGATGCACCCACCCTCTTCTCCCCAACCTGCGTTGCCCTTGAGGGACACCTTACACCCAGAAACCACCCAGAGATCCCCTTACCACCCCAGCAGGGAGTCCGTAATGCGCAGTACTCGGGTGCTCTACGCTTTCAGGTCAGTTTTAGAAAGTGTTGCCTTCAAAAATACTTTTTTTTTTCCTTTTTTTTTTTTTTCTTTTTTTATTTTAAATTTTATTTGAAAGAGGCAAAACTTATTCTGTGTCAAAGGGAAGTGTCTCACTTGCTGAGGAGTTCGTACTTGTCCTTGGGCTTGGTTATAAATGATATTTGCCAGTTTGTATTAAGGGATCTCGAGATTAGAAAAACAAAACAAAAACAAAAGAAAGAAAAAAATTGTACAACAATTTCTCTTGTAATCCTTTAAAACACACTGGTGGCAAGTCCTTTGTAATTTCTCCAAGACTTTGTACACACTACAGAAGTGCAGGAACACGAACCGCCTTCATCTCGTGACACCAAGAACTGAAAGGAACAAACTCCGGATAGCTTCAGAAAAAGCTACGAGCGTGTAAAATCTTTATGTTGGTCCAGAGGATCTCCACTTGCTACCTCAACACATGCCACAATGAAAGAAGTGAGAGGGTATTTTAACATCGCTTCCTTCTCTTTCCTGCCAGACCTGTTCTGTTTCAGTAGCTCTTCAGAAAGCGCAGGGAAGGAAGGTACTTCACACGGGTGTTGTTCTCCTGTTGACCATGTTGACGTGGAGTCCTTCCTTAAACTCCTTCTGGAGGAAGTTGTGAACCTGCAGAAAACTGGCTTCTTGGTCTGCGTTGTAGCTGGCGGCCGTCGTAACCTTCAAAGGCTCTCTGGAAAGGGTGTACATGGAGATTTCATTCATGGGAATGGTGCTTGCTATCTTCATGCCAACTGGAGAAATGTCTCTAGATGGAGAAGGCTCTGTAGATCGAGAACTGGATCTGGACCTCCGCCTCCTGTACCTATAACTTGGCATCCTGGCATAAGGAGAACTGGAAGAAGTCTTAAGGAATTCCCTCTTGGTCTTAAACCTCAGCTCTTTGTTCTTCTCAATATAAATGTTCACAGCCAGAACACCGATGGTTTCAGCCACGATAAAAGACAAGGCTCCAAAGTAAAAAGACCAACCATAGTTGTAATGGTTCTTTTTGTCCTCATCACGCTTATCACTTGGGTCTCCTGCGTTGCTTGATATGTAGACAATGATCCCAATGATATTACTTAGTCCTGGGGAGAGAAGAACAAGAATCAGTGGTTATGTGGCTGGGAAGATAAAATTCAAAGCATCTTACTTTCTGGACCTGAACCTGAACAGTTCAAAGATTATGACCAGACAATACTTCTCCATTTATTTACCCTTTCATTTATCTCCAGATTTCATTTATTCTTAAGAAGCAAAGAAGAGATCCACATCCGGGTCACATGCTTGCATGGATCCCAAAATGTTCAGCGTGATTTGTTCCCATCTCTTCATTGCCACGGTGGGAGAGAAGCAGCATATGGGAGCTTGCTAATATTGTTAGTGCACTTCTAACATTCAGAATAATAACAAAAATACATTTTGAGCTCAAGGCCATGGCTGTTCACCTTGATCAAGATAAGTTCCCTTTCACCTTGCTGAATTTTCATCTAAATGCAGCATGCTTAATCTGAGCTTCAGGGAAAGCTATTAACGATGTGGCTGACTCTCTCAGATGTTTCTACTGTGAAAAACGTGCTCACCTATCACAGGTGAAAGTTTTCTGCCGTCATAGAAAAGAAAAGGGCTCTGGATGCAAGAGACATTTGATTAATCATATGTGTAATAGGTTTTAAATAGTGTAAAACCTGCTAGTTAAAGACTTTAGCTTCCCTTTTCAGGAAAACTAGAAGCTTTTCTAGAATACGCTTGTAGAGCTTCAAAAACATGGCTTTGTCTTAAGAAATTTGCCCAGTGTGATCTTGCTACTAGTGCCCTTGATCCTGGAAAGGAGTACAGGGACAGAACTGCCAACAAGCTTTTCCACAGTCCATTCACTTTAAGAAGGCAGCACTTCTTAAGTACTCAGTTTCAGGAGAACATACCTGCTGCAACAAAGAGAATCCCAGCGCTGAGAATAATGTTGTTTTTGCTGTTGTAAATCCTTCCTGCTCCAACACAGAGACCTCCCAGCAACAGCAATATTGTGCTTAGGATGGGAAACACACTGGAGGCACGGACAATGCCTGGAGTGGAGAAAGGCAGAACACCAAGACAGAGAGTAATCATTTCAGATGCCTCCTTGGGTGCAATTGTGGGTTACAAAGTCTCAGCGCTCTTGGCTTTTGCTGGAATTATCACTGATCCTGCCTTCCTGGGTCTCTTTTTGGGAGCTGAGTCCATGGGCAGGTGGCCACTGTGGCACAGAAGCTTTCAACTGACCAGCTTAAATCTTTGGAACCTTCTCTTAGAAATTCTGATGTTATTGCCATTATCTGATGCCACTGTGTACGGAACATTTCTGGCAAAGCATGAGGTAAGTGACAGTGAGACCAGCATCACGCAGCGAGTGGGAGTGAAAAATTCATGAGCTGGCTATGAACCCTACCACGTTTGGGGATGGTTTGAGCAGATGGATCTGTACCTTGGTACATGTGCAAGGTGAACAAAGCACAGCTCTGGAGGTCAGTGACATTCGTGGTACCAGTGAGAGCAGCTAATGACCCCTTTTTCTTTTGTTGGATATTAAGGACATTGAAACCTTTTAGATTTCTGAGGAGGAAGGTTTTAACAAGTGTGTCTCAGATGTTTGTGTTTAGTTTCCTGACAGCCTTATTTACAATTCTGTATGCTCCAGTCTATTCACCAGCATGGGCTGTAAAATCCCTGAAAAAAGTATTAAATCACCACTTCAAGCCAGCTTTCAGTGTCAAGACTAAGCAACAATTGAAAGGGAAGTGACAGAGAGGGAACAAAAAGCACTGAGAAATAAACAAACAAGCACAAGAAGAGAGGTCTCTGTATGATAAAAACCAAAGGGGTAAAACCTGGTAGGCTTTCCTGAAAGGCAGAGTGAGGAACTGAGTTGTATTGTTATGGAGAGAGGGCTTTATTTTGAAGAAGGGGAGAGAAGGTGATGAACACTGCTGTAGAAAATGGGATTGCCCCAGTGCTGGGGACCATGGAAAAGCAAAGGCACAGAGTCCTGGCATCCGGGTATGGGGATGCCCAAAGGCAAATGGGGGACAGAGGCTGCTGTGGAAACCCCCCAGCAGACTGGGAGGACGTGGGGAGCCCCAGGGCTGCTGAATGCATAGAGAGGACAGAGCAGCCATCTGGAGCGATCTGCTGCTGCGGTGCTGCTAGCGACATGGTCCCTCCCTGCTGCCATCGTCCCATCTGACACACAGCCCCTGTCCTGAGAAGAAACACACAGATGCTACAGCTGATGCTTCCTCACTTGGCTTTTTATGGTCCTGGTGTTCCCAATCGAGTGAGTCGCTGGTAACTGGTGGCAAAACTCCCACTGGCTGCAGGAGGGAGAGGACTGGGCATTTAATAACACCATTGCTTTTGTGTGCCCTGCAAAGCCCCTGGGAGCCCCAGTTACAGGCACAACCTACGTTAGGATGGTGCAAACATAAACCAAAACAGACAGTCCCTGCCTGAGAAGCTGATGCCAGTATGGATAACCATGAGTGGGAAAAGTCTGTCTCCTACCAAACCTGGCAACCTGGCTGCACGTGTGCTTTACACACTGGGCATTTTCTAAACCCAATTCAGTCAGATGCATTACTATTCAGACTATGTCTTGCAGCAACTGGCAAATGCAAGTAAGGAGGCTGTAAGGTCTCTAACCAGTGCCTACCGAGTGCCGAGAGCCCGTTCTCTTGTCCTGACTGTATCCCCACATCTATGGTACAAAGTAACAGTGCTTGGACTTTTGGGTTGTTTTCTAGGGTCAATTAATTAGAAAAAGGTTCAATGTCAGCATCTATGCTGATGGATATGAAGGCACCCCAAGTCACTGCCTGCCTGTTAGTGTCCTGCAAAAGGCAGCATGGGCTTAAGATCTGCTGTGTCCCACCTTGCTCGTGGTTCTTTCCTATATTTTATGGTCATGCTGTTTATGATTTCAATATGTTAATTGATTTCAATTAAACCAAAGAGCTTTCCTAAAATGTTTCAGTGACATCAACAGAAGGAACTTGCCAGACATGACGAATATAGGGGGTGGGTTGTTCTACTTGTAGCAATAATCTCCAGAGATATTTTTTTCTGTGGTAGATAATGAAGAAAACCAAACCATAGTGTTGTCTGCCTCTAAAACTCTACAGTATGGTTTTATTCCTATAACGTGTACTTTTAGCTCTGAAGTTTAAAAGGGAGCTCATAGGTACCATGTAGAATTTACATATGTCTCCTGATACTGGTAATAAAATGACAGCACATCAAAAAGTATTAAGGCAATCTGGTTTTTGCTTCTCCCTCTGCTTTTCTTCCCCCCTTGTTTACCGTCCTGTCTGTTTGCATTGGCTGCTCTGTGCCGCTATGCGCCGTGACACCTCCTTGGGTGAAGCACCTCCCCACGGGGCTGCCAGCCTTGGCTCTCTGCTCCTGCTTTTATTCTCCTCTGAAAGGCAGGAGCCGAGCAAACAGCTTTGAAAAGGGAATGCAGGGGAGAATGTGCATGAAACTGTAGATATTTTGAAACGGGGTACCCACTCCCCCTTCTCGTGGCTGCGTTGCTGCACAACAGCAGAGCCCTGACGTCCTCATGCGTGTGGTGAGAATGAGTGCAGCTCAAACCTCTTCTCCTGCCATGGGAGAGGTGCATGTGCTGTGCGCAATGCTGGGTTGGGAGCAGCTCTGTTTCTGTGTGCAGAAGAGGAGGGAAGCTGGAGCCCACGTGCATGGTTGGGAGATGCAGGATGCCCTGGGGACTGCATGGGCTCTCTGTGTGTGGCAGCGGTGTCTCTGCTGCTTGCTGGGACTCTGCACTGGCATGTGAAGGGGATTTTTTTTCAGACATGTGTGTTGTCATAGGGAAGGTTCAATAGGAGTGGTTTTGTTTGAGCTCCTTTGCCTGTGTTGGTTGTCACTGTGGCTCAGTTTTGCAGGAAGCAGCGTGAACGCCAAAGAGCAAAATCCAAACTCCTGCTCCTACCCACACTCTGGACCAAAGGCTCCTAAAATCAGTCATTTTATTTTCACTGATTTCAGTAGGGTATTGAACCAGGGCTCGATTCTACTAGCGCTATAATGTTTACCTTTACCTGAAGCCTGTATTACACTGGTCGCTGTGGAGCAGACTGAGCTCTTTCAGGAGCCCAAGATGCACACAGGGTTGGTGCCTTTGTCTAAGCCAGACAGGAAAAATAAAGGTTACCCCCAACTTGTGCCAAGAAATGGCTGAGAAGCATAGTAAATGATATGGAGACAGCAGATTGCAAAGGTGTTGCACAGAGGGCAAAAATGAGATGGAAGGTCTCACGTCTCCTTTGAAACAGGATGCGAATGTCTTCTTGTCTGAGACAATGACTTGGTCCCTATTACATATACACATGAGCTCATCTCCTGGATTTATATACATAACCTTGCAGTTATCTCTAAATCAACTGTATGCTTTTTAAGTGGAACTGCAGTCTTTCTTACAAAAGTTAAAGCAGAGGAGTCCTGTTACCTGTGCAGACTGTGAGGATGAGCAGAGCAGCCAAAGACTGATCTTGCAGAGGACATGAAGAGTTGGGCCAACTTGTGTTTAAGGTCTGCCCTTAGTCACTTTTGAAATCAGCTTTTAGGAACACCCATGGTAAGTACACTTAAGAAAACAATTGAGCCATCGCATGTCTTACTGTGGAGCTGGAGCATGTTTTCACAGTTCTCCCTTTCCAAAGAAAGAAGGCATAATACCCTTTTATCAAGATGCTACTTAACTCCTCTTTATAGTCCTTTTATTAATGATGTTTCTTTCATAAAGCTGACTTGGCATCAATTTAACATTAGTTCCAAGGCTTTGTATGAAAGATAAATGCAGCTGTGCTCACACTCTGCTCGCCTGCCTTTGCCTGAGCACTGAAATCGTGTCACCCAAGTGCTTTGACTGATCTAAATTGACAGGAGTAAAGATGAAAAAAGTCTGGCTTTTCTGGTAAAGTGTACTTTTTGGTGATTTTTGTGTTTTCTTCTTGCCTTAACAACTAGAAGTTGTTTCCCACTGGTGAGCAGAGGGACAGATTGGTTCTTTAAGTGGTTCAGGTAACTAATAGCAGGGTATCAGGCAGCTGTGTGCTCCCTGAAGCTTTCCCAACACCTTGTGAGCTGCAGCCTCTTTCTCTGGTAAAGGGCAATGCTTTCAGCTCTGTTGGTCAGCACTTTTGTTCACAAGGAACAACTGGGCCAGGAGTCCTCTGGGGAAGGGGAAATCTAACCCAGACTTTGCAGGATTCAATGAAGTGTCACACTTGGGTTCCAAGACTTCCTATCAGCTGAGTGAATGGTCATCCAGAGGAGATGAAACAATTGCCCTTATTTCAAGCACAAGGTTGGTGGATGAAATGAGTTCTGGGACGGATTACACAGCAGCACGAAGCAGCAAAGGCTGGCTGTCCATGCAGGGAAGCCTCAGCCCATGTTCGTGCTCAGATTTTTGCTGTTAGCTGCAGAAATTTCAGCTTCCTTCCTACAATGCAGTAATTTCACTGCAGGGGGAGGTGGCTTAGCAGCTGCAAAGGATGAAGCTTGCATAAGGGTTGGGTTTAAAGCAATAGGAAAAGCTCTCTAATGGGCCAGAATCCACTCCTCAAACGTGTTTTGATACACGTACTCCCTCTGTTTTTACCCTCACCAATCTGGGAGTGGGAGCTGTAGTTTTCATTTGAAGATTTCTTATATAATATTTAGACAATGGGCACCACACTCAGGAGTGTTCCCCTGGCTGAAGGAAACCCTTGAGATGGGGGTTCCCCAGGGTCCCAGTTGTGTCAGCTGCAGCATGAACTGAACACACGTCACCACTGCTCTGTGCCACCCAGTCTGGGCCAGTCTCTTGCAACGAATAAGATTCTACAGGAGTAGAGTCTGACTGTGCATTCTACAGGAAAGAAACCCAAGGCCATGGCTGTTACTCCTGTGGAGCAGGGATTACTTTACACTCACGGAGAAGATACTCTGAGCTGTCGTGGTCGTAGTCATTGTCTTCAGGGAAGTGGTTGATTCGGAAGCAATGTCCTTTGTAGATTCCTAAATGGAAACAAAGCAAAGGCAACACATAAGGAACAGAATTAGGTAAATGTGTTTCTGCCAGCTCTGGTTTGTTTCCTTTTCCTCCCAGGCTGTATAAATAAATTATTCTCCTGCAGGGTTTTATGGTATCAAGAAACCATCTCTAAGGTCTAATTTTGGGAAGATTGGGCTGAAGCCCAGCAGAAGGAAGGGAGAGCCAGGATTCCTGCCACTAAGATCATCCTCTTGAGATTTTAAATCTCTCTGTGCTTTACTTTATCAGTGCTGTGCTTATCTTACAAGCACACTGAGTTGGCAAAGCTTCTTTTTGTTCCTTGGGTGACTATCACTCTGGGTCCCTGCTCCATGGCTGGGGCTCCACAGCAAAGCTGAGTGACAACCCAGTGCCCATCACCCCTCCTGTCTCATCCCCAGTGAAGTGCTGGCTTCCCTTATCAGAGCTGGTAAACGCTGAACTGTCTGAGGGCTCTTCAATTACTTTCTAGGCTTGGAAAACAAGTCCATAAATCTCTTCCTGCTGTGATTTAAACCCATATGTTCCCCTCAAGGTTGGTTCAGCTTTTAATGGCATATTTGTTTAGTTAACTGGGAGCCTGTGCAGTAGGTCAGGGCGTGAGCGTGCCCTCCTGATACCTGAAGGAACAATGCCAGGGTTGGCCAGATGAGTGCCTCGCTCAGCTGAACAAGGTGAAGGTTCAGCACTTTGTCCATCTGAGTGAAGCTTTACATGAGTGGTTTGTGTTATTTTCTACCACAGTGATTCACAGCCACATCCAGCCTTAGCTGCAGTCAGGGACCTCTCCCCAGAGAGCTTGCTGCAGAAGCCAAGCCCCAAGGTGTGATTCTGCCTTGATGCTTTCATTATTCATTAACCAGCACTTCTGTGCTCAGGAACATACATCAGCCAGGATGAGTTATCCTCTGCACAGGAGTTTTGGTGCTTACAGCTCGAGCTGGCAGAAGGATTTAAAACCCATCACTTAATACTACTTTAACAGAAGCACAGCTGCAGCCTGTAGGATATAAACGTGGATTTATTTCACTACCTATTACTGATGATTACAAAGATCTCAAAAGAATTACTAATCCCAAGGATTTCAATTGCACTCTGTGAGTGTTAACTGCAGGTTTGCTACTACAGTGCATTCCATTCTTCCAGTAAATGATGTAGCTACTCTAATTGCAGTAACAGCTCAGGCTTCTCTGCACAGCACATCAAAGGCTGTGAACAAGTGGCTGACGTCACATCTGGAAGTGACACACCTGTCCTGTCTGGCAGAGCGCTTCAGCTGGGACCGCTCCTGGTAAGCACTTTTGCCCAGGCATCCCTGTGTTTGCCACCAGCTGGCTCGTTGTTCCTGATGGCTGTCCAGCAAGGCAACCCAAAATTCTGCCTTTTAAACATCCCAGCATTCATTTTTTTTTATGGCAGTTCATGCAGTGAAACAAAATCCCTCCCTACATAACAAGGCCTCTGAGACTGGATGGTGGTTTCTTTGGTCTTCATGATGATGTGCTAATTTACAGGAAATACAGCCAGAGTATGTTTTTTTTTTATCTTCCCCTATTCATTAAGGAAAAACTTAATTAATTTTCTCACCCTAATTACTTATGGAAATAGGCTTTTCAGTGACTTGTGTGTACACTGTAGTTGGGGCCATCTCTCAGTCAGTATGTACTTCAATAAATGTTAAGGAGGTAGTGGGTTGAATTTATCCAGTGCTGATACAAAAGTAGAAGTATCACAGGTAACAGCTCCCACAGCTTCCACACAAACAGGTAGGAGAGAGCTCTGTCCACCAAAGGCTGCTTTGTGAACATGCCCATTCCCAGAGCATGGATGTGGGTAAATGTCCCACGTCCAGAAACTCAGTTAAGAGACACGAATTCTGCAAGACTGAAATGTTTGGGACCTGTATCAAGGCCTAGGCATTCCAAAGTATTCTTCCCAATACTTCTGCTGTAGTTCAGATCATAGATAGTGGTTCAGGGTCCTCTTTAGTGCCTGTGGTATTTCATAGCTAATAACAGCAGCAGGCTGGGTAAATTTTTTTCCATAAACTTAACAGGTGTCATATAACTCAGCTGCAGCTTATTAAACTCTCAGTGAGGCTTGAAGTTGCTATCAAGAACTCTGGTGCTCTACAGGGTATCAAGGGCTCTCTTAATCCACAAAAGTATCAGAAACTAAGTCATGCTAGCAAATGCAAGGATACCTTTATTTTTCATAATGATGGACTCAGAAACTCGGATTTGGGAAAAATTAAAACTATCTGTGTGGAAGCTACTGAAGCAGTGATCAGCTTTAAAAGCACAACAGCAGAGCCTGCCTTGTACTTCAGAACCAAATGAAACCTTAGATTTGGTGCAATACTTGGCTCTATGCCCTACCATGTAAAGCAATGCAAAAGAATAAAAGCCACGAAACAGGAGAGGTGGCAGAAAAGGAAACACCTCAGTTCAATTCAATTAACAACTGTTCTACTGCAGCTGCACAAAGCCTGAACTCCTGGAAGCTCTTCTCAAAGGCTTGACAGAGGATACCTTGAAGAAATGTGTAAACCAATGCAGCCACTGGCCCGTGCTCAGTAAGACACACATGGGCTATTTTCCACACATAGGATGTGGAAGAGGGATTTTATTCTTTGCTCAAGTATGAGGCTACCGTCCTTTATATACTTTGGAGAGGAAGATGGAATATTTAGCTTCTACTTCTGTACTCACTAGAGAGAGAGATAAATAAACTGCAATCACTGCCTAACAGGTACTAAAATATTGAGAAGCACTTCTGGATACCTCTTGAGAGTAAGATATAATATCCCACTGAAATGCTGTGAGTATTGCTCCTTTTTTTGAATGATTACTGATATGTTTTAAATGATGCTTTTAGAAATACAAACATTATAATGCATTTTTTCCCCCCTGCATAATAATATCATCTTTGTTCTGAAGTTTGAGCCAGGACTTCAGGATCTGGGTCAATGATAATGAAGAGGCAGCTTTTCTGAAGTGTTGCTGATGGTGTAAGAAATTTTGTTTCCACAGGTTGCAGAACTTAGCTGGCATTTAAAAACTAAAAACTGCCTCTGACTTGGTTTTACTCTGTGTTCAAGGGCTTCTCCAACAAGGTTAGTACTTCCAAATCTCATTAAGTTTTGTTCAGATAACTATAATTAGAGTGTGATGTACTCAGATAATGTGATAAGAGAGGGAATTGTAGTGCCTAAGTGAAGATTAAGCTTTGTTTTGGGGTTTGAGATCTCAAAGTACATGGAGTTTTTTGACAGTAAATCAAAGCAGTGATCCCAAATTCTGATGACATACTACCTTCTCCTTGCTCTTTCTCAAATAATCTTGTAATAGTCCTGCCTGTACCCTTGCAGAATTGTTCACTGGGGTTTTATTTTTCGATGACTTATTAACTCTGTGGCCATGCATTATATGATCACGTTGCTGCTGCCCATAACATCAGCCATGTCTTTGAAACAGCCATTTCCCCTGGTTAGTGTTTATCAATGACAACATTCCCTGATGCCCTGGATGTATTTGCACAAATCAGCACTGGACGACAGAGGACTTAAATGTCTGACAATATTTGTCAAGGCAGGCTGTGCTGTTGTTTTCTCCCTGAACCAATCCCAGAAACTATATGCAACAAAACTCTTTCCATAACATCAGTGTGCTGATGTCCTTTAAAATAGGTCTCCACCATGCAAGATGCTGGCAGCTTGGCAGCAGAAGACCTTGTCTGCAGGGGACTTGTGTCAATAGCAATTTTTGTCTCCTTGCTCTGAGCACGAGCTTCTGGGAGGCGATATCTGATAGCAGTGGGAGACACATGAGGAGAGATGGGTCAAGCTGCTGCCTCCTCTCCATCAACAGCTTCTGCAGAGCTATTGCTGGATTAACTATTTCACCTTCCAGCCCTCTCACCTGCTCTTGTTTGTGAGACTATGCAGTTAAACATCAGGTTTGGGACTCAGTTCAAAAGCCTTTCTTGTTTTCTCGTGGGACACCAGACACTTGTGACCTCCTTGGATCAAACTCTCCCCTGCTAACATGCCACGTTCCTCTTGAGCAGCTACAGATACTGAGTGCACACATGTGCACACTATTAATAGAGTTGAGCAGGGTTTTCTTCTGAGGGGAGTTATATTGATGGAATGAGTGCTATGAATGTCAGCTGCAGAAGTGGTTGCATGACTACAGCAATTACCTGCAGGAAGGTAAAAACACCTCGCTCCAGCCTAAAATTCCACTAACCAGCTGATTTCTTTCTGGCAGATGTGGGTCTTCTGGGATGGAGATGTGGAAGGAAATGATTTTCAAGATCATTTGACAGCGAGTGCTTGCAAATAGAGGGAATGCAGGTCGCATTATTGTATTAAAAATAAGGCAATTAGTAAGGAAGTATGGGAAATCTGGCTCATTGGCTCTGCTTGTTGCATCTATCCTGTACTGTGCTTCAGTTCCAGAGCCAGCCTTTAGCCTGATATACTGAAACACTTGCATAGCTGAGTGTTTAAATTACAAGTTTGCTGAATATATCAGTACAGAGAAGGCTGACTGATGGATAACATCACAGACAACAAGGAAAGCATAATATGCAGAGTGAGGCTGTTGTAACAGAAGTTGCCTGAACATAGTGTCCATCCAAGCATGGGATGGGACTGGGTTTCCTTATTGGCATGGCTTTGCATTTCCCTCAGACAGAAGTGGAGAATCTCTATTTATAGTGACTGAAGCTCTGTCAGTGCTGGACTCTGCCAGAGGAGAAGAGAAACAGTTATATATATATATTTCTTTTCCTTAGGAAGATTTCTTTGCTGACATGTTCTGAACTCCTTTGCCACGTGACTTGAGCAAAAGAGATCAGACATGCCAAAAAATGTTCCTCTCTGAAAAAATTTATAGCACAGAGTCTATCTGTGCACTGTGTTCATTTCTTTGATTTTTCCACCAGCACAACTCCCCTGTCTCACTGGGTTGACACACAACAGTGAATGCAGCTGCTGAGTTAACTTTCTTTTGTCTTCATTCCTCTTGTCAAAAAATAACCCTTGGAAAGAGGAATGGGGGGTGCAGCTCCTTTTACTTTCAAAATCTGCTTAGTGCTGCTGATTGTCAAACAGGGAATATTATGGTCCCGACCTCTCCACTCAGGCCACAAGGAACAGCATTAGGAATAGAAACTTGGCACTTTCTATGTTAAGTTATCCCAAGTTCGATTATTTGTCTCCTGCTGTTTGCTGAGAGTTTCACAAGCCTGGTCTTAAGTTACTTGAATGAGCCCAGATCCTCTGAGCCTCTGCCAGAGGATGTTTAATGCAGTCATTATAAAAGAAATCATGAAGTATTGATGCAGGTTTTGTACAAAACACACCCCATGTGAATTTACTACCCCACATTGCTGCTGTATCGCTGCCTTCACCACCATGGAGGATGGAGCCAGCAGAGAGAGAAGCCTTGGGAGGTTAAGTACACATTTATTTGGTATCTGCCTTTCAGAAAAGTTTGGCTGATCTGAGAAAGTTGGAAAGTTAAAAGCACAGGTTGTTTTGAGCCAGATGCTGTCTGACAACCCCTGTGTCCTGCCAGTTTGGGAAATATTTGTTCATATGACAGTTTGTATTTTTGTTTCATCCTGAAGGTGAATTTGATGAAGAGCACTGCTGGTACCTGGGGTTATTGTCATCCTTTTGCTAGGGTAAGTCTTGTTTTTAGAAAAATGCTTAGGACTTTAAAAGATTAGGAGACCATTGCTGTAACTGTGAGCTAGTACTGTGAAGCAGCTGACCAGCACAAGCTGTCCATGCATGCCATGGGCAGGCTATAGCACATTCTGCTCAGCTGAGCCTTCACAAGGAATCTATCCTGAATCTTAACCGTGTCTCTCTACAGGTGTTCAGACAGGGAGACAATAATAGTTTCTTTTACTCCATAAAGGTCCTTTCCTCCATTCTCTGTCTTTCATCCCATAACTCAGAATTCACACTTGACTCTCATTTCAGGGAGCTGAACAGCCAACTTAGGGGACAGATTCTGATTTCAACACATGGGACTAAAATTTGCCTCATCCAGTTACAGTGAGTTCAGGATCTGGTCTTCTCCCTCTGTTTGCTCCTCCTCTACTTCCAGGGCAAAAAGGAAAATGATTTTAAAATCTTGAAATGTATGAAATTTGCCCCACTTTCTTCCCTAGAAGCTGTCAGCTCTAACAAACCCTTTGGGTTCCTCTTTTGATCTGTTTTCAATTGACTGGTGGGCAAAGCAAAACTCATTCTCAAGCCTCTTATTTTCTTATCTTCTGCTGTGACATGAATTTCCCCCTTTTCTCATTCTCCCTCTTCTCTGCCTACGGACCCTCCAATGCTCAGTGCCATGTGCCTCCTCCATCTTGCTCCTCTTTAATGTTTTATAACCCAACAGCCCTTCCTGAGGTGTGTTCAACATCTCCTGAGGGCTCAGGCCATCCTGGTGGGTGGCAGCAAGAGCCGAGAGCCGCTCACAGCTGCATCTGCCCATGCACTTGCAAATGAGCTGGTGTTGGCAGGGGATGGTATTCCACTTTCACCCTGTCCTTTATTCTTAGAGCTTGCCACTTCCCTCAAGTCTGTCAAAAGCATGTTTTCTCTAGGAATATGTCCCAGTTCTTCGTGTCATTTGACATGCTCAGTCCCACCATAAGCCTCACTCCACTTACCTTCCTATAGTAGTTAGTGGTCCCTCCTGAATTTATTGTAGACTTTCTAGGAGAGAAGAAGCTGTTTTATACCACCACTCTCAGGTATTTACCCTGGGATATTATAATCTGCTTTCCCCAACTTGCTTGCATGGTGACAATGTCTGATCCAATTGCCTTTTGCCATCTGCAGCCTCTTCTCGGTGCTCCTCTACAAAGCCCTCTCTGTTGGAAGCAGAGGCAGCTCACAGCTTCTCCTTTCACCATATCCCTGCAGAAGGAAGGTTATGTTGCTCTATTCCTTTCATTGCTTTTCTCTACAGTGCTCTGTAGTGGGGCTCATGCTCTGCATTGCAGAAGAGCCGTCTCCACTGACCTCAGTGCCAATTTCACAGCCGTAAATAGTGACCAGCAAGGTTTCTGCTTGGGCAGTTTGACCTTTGTGTCATGGTCCACCCTTTTCTCTTCTAACACTCTTGAGCTTCCCATAGCCTGGACATGGTACTTTAGTTGATCTCCTCCAGATACCAGGGGATGCTCACGGTTTGCTGAAGAAATGAGCCACACAGGACAAGGTGTATGTTGCTTAGGTGGTGAAGGACTCTGCTGTTGAGTGGTGACTTCTAGTTCTAGCTTGAACAACTTTTTATTATGGTATGGTGCAATCCAGGACATAACACCTGAATTCTATTTTGTCCAGCTTGGTAAAGCATCTCCAGCTTCTGGATCACCTACATCAGAAAGCATCCAGGGAAATGCCTACAGAGGCTCCATCAGTTATGACTCAGTATATGCCGCCTCAGCAGCCCACCTTATGTTTTCAGCTGGACAAATGTCATCAAATATGTTGTGCATTTGTATTTCTGTGTAAGAAATGAACAGATGCAGAAAAGATGTTTTGCCAAAGATGACTTCAAAATCCTATGACAGCCTTTTGTTCCATTGCAAGGTTTGGTTTGAGACCTTGAGCCACGTTAGAAAATCCATGGCAGCGAAACTAATTTCCCAAAGATTCACCTCACCTGCACATCTGGGAGCTAATAAAACACTTCACAGCGTCTGGCTGCTGTCCTTTGAATTCTCTTCAGTCATTACAAAGCTGCTGCCAAAAGTACTAAGTGTCCTTGTGCTACTACAGTGAATACCAATAGTGTCAGGGAAATGTAGGACCACAGCACAGTAGGTAAGAGCTGATTGTATGTTACACATTCTGAACTGCTTCATTTCCACTTTCTTCAAATATTTCTCTCACAGACCAGCATTTTGGCCACAGAAGTCATGACTGAGGTTATTCAGCAGTGCTCCTATCCCTTTCCCAGCTGCCTTTCCTTGGCTGAACAGTAGATGAAATAACGTGCTCTTTTATTCCACCACCACTGCTCTGGCAATCCCAGAACCCACTTTGTGCTCTGCTGACAGTCTTCCTACTACCATTTGAAATTTACTTCTTATTAACCATGTCCTGCTTGGATGGCAAAGCAGGGGGAAATTTGAAGGGGCTCCGTGGCTTATTTTGGTCTTTTTTGTTGCTCCTTTTTATGGAACTTATTGAGAGAGTGACTCTGTTTTCTAGGAAGGGACACTGACATGCTTCCAGCTCTGATGCTGTTTGCATTTCGTAAATCATCTGCACAGGAAGATCAATGCAATTCCTCAGCCTGGGTATGACATGATTTTATTGAGGGGCAATGTCAGTGATGCTGCTTGAGGAATACTTTAAACTCAGAGAGCAGTTAACCCTGCCATGGTGAGCATTCCCATGCCTGGCTCAGCCCCAAGAGACTGTCAACATTTCTAGTTGTTATGGGGTTAGTAACTCACTTCTCTGTGTCTGCTTTTCTATCTACCACCACAGCCCACACTTGCTGTGTTCTGCCTTCACACCTTATCTCGTCCTGCATCTCATGCTGCAATCCTTTATCCCAGCAGCCCAGAAGTTTGTCTCACCACTCATTTCCATACTTTGCTTTGCTGCCACGTTGCCAAAGCTGTTTCTGGGTGGCTGAATAAAATCATCCTTGTCCTTTTAAAATGAATTTGGAACTTGGGTAGAAACCTTCATCACAGTTTGGGAGTTGGCTTTTCTATCTTAGCTAAAACTAGGGTAACACTTGAAGAGTTGGTGTTGGCTTCTTCAGTGAGCATCTTCACTGAAGTGAGCTTTGAACTGAAAGTCATTCTCCAATGAGTTTCCAGATCTTACTTACATTCTGGTCCAAAATACTTTAACGAGGTACTTTAGTAACCAGCAGTGCTTTTGGCACAATCTGTCAGGCTAACTTGTTATTCCCAACTGTAACTACACAGTGGCATCATTGCTGCAACACCTCAGAGAGCAGCAGGACAGAGGCTGTGGTGACCTGTGTGCTACCCAGGATCCACGTATATCTTGATTTGGACCAAAACGCAGTTTCCTCCCCACCAATATTCTTGACCCTGCCATACATTCACCGGTACAAAGACTCATTCAGGCAGATTGCTGTCAATCCATCAATCACTATGAGAGGGATGCAATGCCAAATTGCACCGGATGCAGTTTGAGAGCAGACAGTCATTTTGTCTGATGAAGTGCTCGTATGCTGCAAAAATGACAAATTGTGTTTATTTTCACATTGTCAAACTGTGCTTTTTTTTCCCTGTGTTGGCACAATTGGAATCAAATTTCCCTTAAGGGATAGTTTGGTTTTTATCCATCTGGTTTCCCTTACTGAAATAAGTCATCAGTTCTCCCTCATTAACATGGTGATCAACCAGCGCTTGATGGTTTCACCTCTTACAATCTCAGCATGTCTATAAAGTCTCTATCGTGGCTTGTCACTACCTGGGGGAGGAAATTTAAGGAAATGGACATTCATGTCTCTTCAGACTCCCTACTGATTTTATAATATGAGACATAGTCATATCTGGGGAACTAATACAGTTCTTGATGAAATATACCTAGTATAATGTGTGATACTTTGTCCCCTGTATCTTCTGCCACTTCAACTTTCATACATATGAAGCTTTGAGCTACTGCCTTTTTGAGTCTTAAACTGCCATTTCTTTTCAGGTTCCTGAAACTTCCTCATTTCACAACAGGCAAGGTTGTGATACAGCAATCTAAAATTTAAGATACAACTAACTCTGCAGAATGAGCATCTGAGGAATAATAGAATCATAGAATGGTAGGGGTTGGAAGGGAACTTTAGAGATCATCTAGTCCAACCCTCCTGCAGAAGCAGGTCAAATCCTTGGGAATGTTTGGGATAACATGCATAAAATGCACCTTGTATTGTCTTCCATAATGGAAACACCTCCCAGATCTAGTGGGTAGAAAAATGGTTCACATTATTGATACTCTTTGCGAGAGCTCTTGGTGTAGCAGAAGCTTATAAGGCATTGTTTAATTACCTCTCTGCATAAAATGAATTATTATTTGCCCTAATAGCAGGGAATGTCTCCAAGCTGATATCTAGAACCAAACTCTTTACACATCCTCTTTTGGCTCAGTCATGCACCACAAAGGGGTTTTTTAATGAAAAAAAAAAGTGAGGGTTACACTGGAAAGTGTTGATATAGGAGCCCACTGGTTAACTGATTAGGAATATGCAGGATATTTGGACACTCCTATCCAATTGTAGTGACTCCATGTCCATGGAGTGACTTCAGTCCATGGTGATTCATCATAAGATGATGGCATTTAGAAAAATAGTTGCATATTGAAGAAGCAATAGGGAAATTTCACTCCATAAACCCTCTTAATTGAAGGGAATGCTTGCAATATGTCTGTCTTCATCATGCAGTGACCTTGAGTTGGATCTGCATTCATTTTGGAGCATGTCTTCCTCATTTCTATGCCAGCTCGTTGAGTTATACATAGAAGCTAAACCTCTAGAGATTGATCATGCACAATCAGTGATGCGGGACTGAAACAAGGCAGATGACAACGGGGAGTCTAAAGGTTAGGAGAAAGGGGTGTAACTGCCAAGCCCTGATGATGGCTGGATTTGGGAAATGCAAGGCAAAGGTTTCAAAAATCATCTGCATGATGTATCAGTGGAAAAGACACTCCATTAGGGAGAGATAAGTGAAGTGCATCCAAGGGAGCGTGTTGTCAAGTTGAATACTCAGAGCTGATGTCTTACCTTGGGAACAAATAACAGAGCTGCCTGTTGGAAAGAGTAGATTCCAGTGTGAAAAAGATAAAAGGAACAAAACTTATTTTGCAACTGTAATATATCCTGGAAGAAATTCCTGATTCCCAGCTGTGTGTGCAGCCATAAGGTGCCATACCCTCACGGAGAGTAGGTGCTGGCATTTGTCTTGGGTATTTGGTGGTAGAGAGTGCCTTGGCTGCCAGAACTGCCTTGTGTAAGAGATGGGGCAGGCTGGTCTCACTGGGGCATGTGGAGAAGGGGAGAAAAATGCTGAGCGGAACATGGGCCTGGGGGAGGAAGGCAGAGAGCAACATAAAGGTAAAGCAAGCTTGAAAGGGAGGAGGGAAAGAAGCTTGGAAGAAAGTGAGAGGGAGAGCTGAGGAGGAGATGGGAAGGGTGGGTGGCCGGAGGCAAGAAAAGGACTGAGGAGGAAAGCAGGAGCTTGGCAGATTGGTGGTGCCTGCGGAGACAAGGACCAGATGGTGACCTGGGTCTTCCCTGAGCAGCTCTGCCTGCATCCGCAGCTCTGCCTGCATCCACAGCCCTGCCTGGCCGACGAGTCACTGCTCATGCTGCTGACAGAAGGTGAGGGGATGCACAAAGCCACTGCCTGATGAAAATGAAGTGCCTGAAACTTACAGTTCTCAGGACTGATGAATTATTACAGTTAGCAAATGACCTAATACATAAAAATGGCTACCAAATGCATCTGTTTAAATGAACACATGCAGAGGAGATTTCATTTGGCTCTTGCACCTGAAACTTTCTATTTCTTAATGCAAACGAAGCAGGGACAAATAAAAATGAGACTGCAACAGCAGCATGACCTCTTGAAGCTTTAATTATACATTAGAACTGTTTTCTTCTCTGCTTAGATTCAGAGCAACACATTTAAATGGGTTCCTCTCAGGTTTATGGAAGATGTAACTTCCTTGTTACACCAGCCAATAAATACAACTGAGCACGATGGCCCAACAATATTTGTAGAAACAGCATTTGGGTAAATGTGTTTAATGAATCAGAAGTGCCTTAATCTAGTCAGTCTTGAAAAGCAAAGCATATCATGCAAAATTACAATGCACTAAAGCACAGATGCATAAATATTTTACTGTCAGGATTTCTGAGTTTACTTCCAGTACTTCAGAATTGCATTTTACTATGAAGTGTCCCTGTCTGCACTGGGGAAGGATAATGGTGGTGGTAGCTTTAGGCAATCCAATCTGGGATCTCAGAATTGGTCTTAAAGAATGTACCTGAGAGTCCCAGCCCTATCAGCGTGAGGCACATCTTCCACTGTAACCAGAAATGCTTATTGCTTTTTGCTGTCCTAGGATGGCATGGCAGTGTCTGGGAAGCTTTACCAATGGGAGGAGAAAAAAAACCAAGACTTTTTCCTTTTACTGGGAAGATTGGACAAAAGGCAAGTGTCCCCGTGCCTGGCTGTGCTGGCTGTGTGCCTTTCAGTCCTTCACAGCCCTTCCCTGTCAGTCTTTCATCTTTCTCCATGCCCCTGTATAACAGCATCTTGGGGACTGTATTTCCTCCTGAGTGTTGGAAGCAGGAGAGGACCAGTTTGTCACCACCTTGGCAAGACCTCCCGAGACGTACCCAGTGACCGCAACCGCCCGGGAACGGTGCCATGCACAGGGGGAGATTTACAGCTCCTTTCCTTTTCAGACACTTCATCTGGCTCAAAGCAGAACTGACAGCTCCTTATTTCCAGGTATTACCAACTCCTCTTCCTCCACAGGAACCTGTATGGGCTGTTTGGGGGCCCAAACGCTGAGCCTCCCCAGGGCAGCATCCCTGCCATGGTCCTGGCAGACGGGCGCAGGCAGCTCACAGGCAGCTTTCCAGCAACGTGCCTTTTTAACGGGGCCACACTCTGGTACTTACTCAATCTTTACAACTCAGTGATATGCTGCCAATATATTTTTGCCAAGGAGACAAAAATATGTCTCTTCTTCCTACTCCCTTGGCCTATGAAAAATGTCAGTTGTGTGCAAAGAGGCTCTGTGTGTGTGTGTATACGTGTGTATATTTAGGGTTGGGGCGAATAGAGTTGACTTATTTTTCCAGTTGAAAGCCTGCCTTGTAGCCAGGGAAGCACTGCATTCACTGGGTATAAATTTGGTCAGAAAAGCCTTACTTTGTGCTGAGCAGAAGTGGCAGTGTGTGCAGTGGGAACTGGAAGCAAAGTCTTCAGCTGCCTCATGTCCCAGGTATTCCTTTCTAGGATGGAATCATGATGACTTAGGAATAATGTGGGGATTTATGGGTCAAAGAGCCCTGTATTAGCAAAGTTGCCTCATAATGGACCAAGAAGAGAGGCATAATCCTTCTATGTTACGGGGCAATCTTTAAAATGTACTTCAGTTTTCCCAAAGGCCAGAGAGACTCCAGGTATTTAACATGTTAACTTTTAATTAAGCAAGACTCTCACTTACAGCCATGGTTTAGGATTCTGACTATGCTCTCTGAATGGTTTGGGTAATTTAAAAGCACCTGGTACAAAGAGGAGGGATTGGAGGCTTTTTCTAAGCTTCACAGCGACTTTACAAACTACAGGCTCCCAAAAGGTGTATTTCTTTTTCCTCCTTCCCTTCTCTTTCCTCCATGACTTCAAGGCATCAAATGTTAATGAAAGTTTGCCAGGCTTCAAGGGCTGTGAAATGGAAGTTAAAAATCCTGCACCATGGGATGGCTCTAAAAATACTCAGTCGTGTCGAAATACCAAGCGGCTCCAGCAGCTCTCCTGCACACAGCACTGGCGATGCATCAGGGCTCGCTCTGTCTCCTAAACCAGCTCTTGAGAAAGTTTGCCTACTGACTATAGATTACTCATGCTCTATAGACCAGGTTCAATGGTTTATGTGTCAGCAAATACCTACTGGAGAGTGAGGATCTGCTGTGTCATTTAACTCTAATGGTGCTGTGATGGAAGCAGCAGCGTATGAAGGGGCTGCACAGGGAGCATGCCTGCTGTGTGGGGACTCCAGCCAGAGGACATCAATGCAATGTCCATCCCTCAGGATGAGCACAGCCCAAAACATCAGCCTTGTGAGGTTCTAAAGCCAAGCTCTGACAACAGCCCCCTCACCATTAGGGTACAGCACTTGAGCTAAACTCTTCAGTGCCATTTCTTGCCCAGTTTAATGAGGTTTGTAAGCTGTTTCTACATTATAGGCATGGGGATACTCAAACCTCTCTGCAGCTCTGCTCCAAAGTAGGAGAAGTGCATCCTCATGAGACAATGATGCTTTTCCACAGCAGCTCCCCACGCCTCAGGCACTCTCAGCTGATGCATCCTGCAAACCAGTGCATACTCAATATGCCAGGTGTACCTTCATTGACTTCTGGCTCCAGCAGTGATACTGTCATCTCTTTGTGCTTTAAAGCTGAGAGGTGTTTTTTTTGGTTGGATTTCTTTTTCTAACAGTGCTGTCATGAGCAGGAATCCAGGAGTTGGTTCTCCCACACCACAGACTCCTTGTTATTCTCCAAGAAGTGCAACACACATTCTCCTTGTGAAGCAAACGAGGAGCCTGAACACAATGAGTTGGATCGTGACTTCAAGCACAATCTTGAATACAGTGTCTAACGGGTTCCCATCACAGGAGAAGCCACAGGAGGCTGTGACTCAGCTGCACCTCTGAGTCACACAGCATGATGCTCCCCTGCTCTCAGGGGACAGCACTTTGCCTTTGGCCTCTATTGGCAATGAACTACATCTCTTTCCCTCATTGGCTCAGACCTTAGAGAGACATCTGGACCCCAAACTCTGTTTTTTCCCTGATGACCTGTGTCAGAGGTGGGATAAGGGATACCAAGAGCATGGCAGTGCCAGACCCAAGCCAGGTATTCAGTTCAGGTGTGTGCAGAAGGTTTCGTGCTCCCAGGCAAGGGCAGGCTGCCTGGTCCCACTCCAGCCCTATGTAAGAACAGAGCGAGTCAGGCTCAAATTGCTATTTTTGAGCAAATTGCTAGAAATAATTCATGTATGTGCAAGTTAGAATTCTGCTTAAAAATTACCCTCTGCTTTGGAAGCACAAAACCTGAGAGATCTGGATTCTGGGAGTTTCATTTTACTAGGTTCTTTCCAGCTGTGATGGTAAGCTTGGATCCTAACTGCTCTTCCTCACTTTAAGGTTCTTTTCTCATACAAATATCTCCAATTTTACCTGGTAGGACCAGTTGCAGATGTAAATGTTGTGAAGAATCTGCCCCTCTAACTGGACCAGATAACTGCACCAAATACTGGTATTTCTTAAGTGAAAGTTTAAATGACAAATCTTCTTCTTTTAAGGAGATCAAACTAAATTTCTGAATAATGATTAATTTATTTGATCTAAGAGCCGAGGTTTTGGAAAGCTGGAAAGCGCAGGTTTGTGTGTGTTAATGTGTGAGCAACAACACAAAAGGAAAAATGCTTTTTCATCCCTATAAGCATCTGCAAATGGTATTCTATTCTTAGGAGAGTAAACATAACTTGTAAAAAAAAAAAAGAAATCTAATAATTTAAACCTTCCTGGAAAAGAGGCGGGAGAGATGGGAACCTCTGAAATGATAAATGTATGAATTTATTCCTCTGCCACTGTGGGCTTTTAAATTAGTTTTATTTTTCTTCTATTTCTTCTTGTTGACAAGTTGGGTTGCATTGCTACACAGTTAGAATGTTTACAGATAAGGAAATCTTGAAGGTCAAAAATCCTGTTCTTAGTTATTCTTGTCTAAGGTAATTCTGCTCGTGGTGGTGACAGTGTGGAGTGATCTCATGTCGCCATGGGTACCTGAATCATGCCTGTTTAACTGTGACATTCTCCATTCCCATCGCCTCCCCTTGAGTTCTTAGATTCAAAAAGCAAAGAGGTATCTAAAATAAGAGCTTCATATGTGATGCAAATGATGGACTCGAGGAAACCCTTTTCCTTAAGGAAGTGTACTGTGCCAGGAGTCTCTCATATCGCACCCATGCACAGGTGGGGTGATGAATTAGTTCATACTTGACTGTGATCAGTAAGAATTTTGTCATGAATACCCCAAAATGCAGAGTCCAACATGTTACCAGTGTTCATTACAATGCCTATGTTGAGACATCAAAACTGCCAAAGTTCAGGTGGGTAAGTGGCCCTGTGGCAGCCTTACCCTGGGGGATGCTCAGCAAACTCAGCTGCAACTTGTGTTGGACCAGCACAAGGAAACTGGAAAACTGCTGAAATCCAGCTTATGGGGGAGAAAGGAGACCTGCATCTGCCCACAGCTGATCACAGCTGGGACTTGTCAGGGAAGCACAGGAGCATGGTGAAATGAAGGTGACAAAACAAATGAGACAACTTTATGCCTTCCTGTGTTTCTGCAGGTTGAGGTCAGTACTCTCATACCTGCTGGATGTAGCTTTCCTTGACTGTTTTGTAATATCTAAAGGAAAGAAAGAAAAATGAAGAGGAAGCAAAGTGTCCAGGCCTCAATGGTTATGGGGCTACAGCTCTTTGAATGTCAGCTTGTATCCCTGCTACAGCATGAATGTTTTTGGTCTCTGCTAAATCATGCTTTGAGTCAACATAGATGGATGCATGAAAGACCAGGAGCAACAGTTTCTAGAGGCTGACAGCACTGTTGGGGATCAAGACTTTTGCCTTTTTGTTTATCAGTGGGAGGGACTGAAGTCTAAATGTAGATCTTTGTGCTGAGTCTTTAGGCACTCTTATTTTGAGGAGCAAAAAACACAACAACAACAACAAAAGAGTATTCTCCAGGAAGGGGGATCAAGCAGTGCAAGCTACACATTTTTCTTGATAGCAGGATTTCCTTTTTACTAGAACATCTCCAACTCCAGTAGTATGCAGCAGCCAGGTAAACCAGAAACCACAGCTGGAAGGTTTGGACTTGCAGCTTCTGGCAATGGGACAATATAGCAGAAGTCAGATAAACCAGCCTGTACACACCACCTTGCTGTGAATTAGGACTGTCCTTCCCTCTCACTGTTGTATAATCAATTCTCAGAACAAGAGCCTTTCTTTTACATGGTCAGGGAAGTTAATTCAACCCTGGAATAAATGGGCAGCTAACAATGGGCCAAACTCAGCCTGGATGTTGCTCTAGTTAATTAAGAAGAGTAGCATCAGGGCTAAATTTGGCAAGGAGTGTTTAAGTGACTGCCTTCAGAGGCAGGGAAGAAAAACCCTTGCTTTAGCTCACTGCATCCAGCTCTTCAAATGCAAATTAACCTGTCAACATCTGCATGCAGCCACACAGGACAGCTGCAAAAAGGAGCTCCCAGAACTCAGAAGAAGGGCTGGAAATGTTTAGTTCCAAACAGCTATTTTCTAAAATAATTTCTAGTAAATAAGAATACATTTAAAGTGGTAAACTGAGCATCTGCTCCATGAAACAAATGGAGGACAGCATGTGAAAAGAAACATATGTCAAGTATGCACTTCAGATGCATTGACTACTTGCCTCCAAAACACAGTGAATTTAAACATATTTGCAGAAACACTGTGAAAAAATTGCGTATGCAACCCAAAGAAGGGCATCAAATAATGGCACAACTTAAGCTTTGGCCACACCTTGCCTTGCCCATGGTGGAAGACAGGAGTACATTGTGTTTCAGCTGCTGTCTGCCTTCTTTTGCTGAGCCACGTGCCCGGGATTGCCAAGCCCAGACGGCTCTTGTTTGGAGCAAACACAATGTCCTTTTACCAGTACATTTTAAAAACTGAGCAAATCGAGAGATGGTGACATCCTTACTCGGATTGATTCAGCAGGAGCCGAGCTCTGCCACTGGAAGGGGATTGCTCGTGATTCAATCTCCTTCTTCAATACACTGCAACTCAGGGAAACTGCATTTCAGTATTTCCTTGAGCCCATTATCCCCAGACAAATTCTTTAGTGACTTAACTGAAGCTCTTACTTACAAAACAAGCACAGGATAAGGCTCCTTCAGCAGGCCAGAGGAGAGGTTGGATTTCAGCTCCAAAGGGTGCAACTCTTCTTTATGAAGCAGTGGAATATTTTGCTCTTCCTTTCAGTATAACAGGGCAGAAGACAAGCTCTGATATATATATATATATATATATATTTTTTTTTTTTTTTTTGCCAGGGGAACAATCTCCCTACAAAACCCAGCACACTGTGCAGCCTGTCAATCTGCCAAGGCTTTGCTAGGTCTTTGGTCATGCAGCCGTCATCTCTAGGTGCAGCCACCTACTATGGTCCCCTTAGGAGACAGAGAAACCAGGATGGAAACAAGCCACCAGCAGCTTCTGCAGAAATCATTTTGCTATGATAATGTGGCATAATTAAACAGAAGGAACAAATCCCACATTTATAAGAATCCACAGCTTGTGCCAATGTTTTTACTCATCTGTGGGTTTTGAGCCTGAACCGGGGCTGAGGAAATCGTAATGATCTTTGACTCAGTTGACAGCACTGGGCTTTGTCCCATTCACCTCAGTGTACTGTAGCATCTTACTAACACAAAATGAGAAGACAAAAGAAAGAAGCCTCTGGAATATCCAGAAACCTACCAAACACACTGCAGTTCCCAGGGGGAACCTGAGAAAGGAGATATCTCTTCCCATCCCTTCGCAGCCCCTTCACCTCTTTGCTTGAGTGTTGCTTCGCTATTCATTTATTTTTTTCCTCCTGATCCTGAGAACTACAATTACAGAAATGAAGAGCTGCCATTGTAACAGCAGTGAACTGATGGCCCAGCAGTGGAGCTGGGGTTTTAATCCCTTTGGCTTGCAGAGCAGCACAGCGTGCTATTGAGTGCATGTCCACCATGGCAACAGCAGTGGTGCTCCAAGAATTCGATTTCCACAGTGCCCCTGGGCCTTGCCTTGACATCTTTATTGTTCCACAGTGAAATAAATAAATAAAAAGCCAAGGGTAGTGTAAAGGCAGTGTAAAACATGGCATGCTATAGAACAGGGCTACCTAAGGGTTAATTTAGAAAGGAGTGTATCATTAAAAACGTATGAAGGTGGCTACATATTGATGCTGTATAAATATTTAAAGGGATGCTTCTTGTAAGGGCAAGATTCCAAGCTACACCTAAAACACCGTGTGTGAAGGAAAATTAAAAGAATATTTCACCATTCAGACTTGTTTAATCTCCCTTCGAAAAGCTTTTTCAGCCCAGCTCCTGAATATTAGTATGGGAAAGGATATCAGACAAAACTCATTTTTGGTGTAATTCTACCAAAGTCAGCAGAGTTAAACTGAAGATAATTTTTCTGGCCTTTTAAATAGAGTGTAATTTTCTCCATGGGTAGTTATTAAACGCTATTGAGAGAGATTGCTATTGCTGTTGCTGTTGGAAAGGCTTTCTGGAGAGGTCACTCTGTCCCATGTGAATAGCACCAGTGAAAAAACCAGAAGGTTTGTAGTTTTTACAACTTGAACAGTCCCTGCGGGCTCTGACTACACCACACATCACTGCCTGACCCAAAGCTAAGAGCACATATCTATTCTGAGTTGAGATATCCTGGCTTGACATCCACTCCTACATTACAAGAATTCTGCCTGTAGAAACTGCTTGAAATATTGGAGAGGGCATTGGAAAAGATATTCATGTGGACATGTGGTCCCATCTCTGTCAGAGGGAAATATTCCTTAAGTATACTTTCTGAGGCTCAGCTGCTCTACATTGACATTTTGGGGATGTTTAGGGTTTGTATCCCTTTCACCAGCTGTCCTAAGCACTGGCTGAGAAGGGGATCCCCTAACCTTCTCATTTTGGACTTCAAGTCCTGTAGCCTTGTCTTCACGTGGACCAATTTAAAGGGTGCAAAAACATCCAACTGAGAACCTATCTTATGTCCTTAAGACACAACAGGCATTTTCAGGTTGAGTAAGTCTAGACTAAAACGTTGCCATTTCTTTTGGCCTTGGCAAGGTCAGTGTCTGGGAAGGCACCATTGCTGTCAGCAGCTCTCAAAAAGCACCTCAAGGCTCTGCATCTCAAGTGGATGGCATTGCCCCTTGTGTGGAGCACTGAGACAGGTACCCAAATTGCACAGAGGGGCAAGAGACAAGACATAGTAGAGCATCAACCTTCTTGCAGGTTGATGGAATCAAGTCTTCACCCAGAAAACACACGTTTCCAGAATTACAAAACACCTGGGTTTTCTTCCTGCCTACACAGGGACCTCAGCTGCCTGGCCAAGGACCCTGCCCTGTCTTGAAGAAACCAGAACCTCAATTCTTATGCGATGCAGCACCAAATTTTGCCTGGACTGTGCATAAATCAGGATATATATTGACAGACCAAACCCTGAGAATTATTCAACCATTTTACTAAGAGCCTAACTAGAAGGACTCTTGGGATGAAAGTGGGAACACGTGAGACCTCAGAACTTATGTAAGTATTGACATCCCTGTGGTGAATTAAAATGCAAAATAGTACCGCTAAACAAAATTGTGAGGCTCTATCCCTTGACATAGTTAAAAAGTAAATGGGCAAACCATATACCAGCAGATCTATTCTTACCCTTGTAGGACTTTGGGTAGATGGTAGGTATTTTCTCTCTCACACAGCCACAATGCAGAGCTCCAAGAAAGGATTTGTCTGTGCAATACACTGAAGCTCAGCAATAATTACCCATTGTGCTATGTGATGAGCCATCCTTTTGGTTCTTCAGTAACCCGTGCACCTGGACTTTAACTCAAAACCAAATAATATGCACAGAAAACATTTTTATGTAAGAGGAGGTGAACATCACTAAAAATCAGAGAGCCTTTGTATGGCATGCCAAACTGCTGAAGCGAAAAAATGTCTTCAGTGAAAGGGCTCAGATGTGAGCATGTTTCAGTGCACAGCTCCAGGAAAAACTCTGATAATAAATGTGAGCTTGTTATCGTTGCTTTTCAGTGGGAAGTAAAGCCGGAAGCAGGGTCGTGCTGGCTAATTGAAGCTTACATTTCCATTCAAGCACTGCATTTTAATTATAAACTGGTGACACAAGTGTCACTTAGTTCTTAGCCTGTTTTAAGTGTGCATATGTATTAAAAATATTTTCAGTTATTAATTTATTCTTGTGATAATATTCATTATCCTACATTATGTCTACCAGGCACGTGTCTAATGACATGTTTGAGACACGCTAATTCTCATGCCTCTTTTAATACAGGGCTTATACACACATTTTTAGGCTGAACAGGGTGCCAGTTGGCCACCAAAACAGGTGCACATTAATGCAGCATTAGGAACAGTGTAGCCATATTCTGGCCAGCTGCAACCACTTGCTCAGCCTTCCCGGGGCAGAGGAGTCATGCCAGAAAAAGGGATAACCTGTGGGAGTAGCTGCATCCAGAACTGGCGCCTGGAGATGCTGATGGCAAGGTCCTGGCTGCCCAGGTCTGGCCCTGATCCTGAACCACTTGCCCTTCATCCAGCCTCTGCATGCCAGTGCTCCTCTGATCCTGCAAAGTCGGCTCTTTGCGTGGCCAAAGCCCTGGGTAAGACTCAAAATTCGGGTGGAAAATTTCTGTCTCCTTTTTTTCCTTCTCTGTGGGGTTTTGCTGCTGAGTCTGTAGGCTGTCTCCAGCTTGAATGCTGCCATTTACACACAGAAATGAAAATAAATGAGGGAAAAAGGTCACTGGGAGTTGGCTACTGAGAGACACAAAGTAAGCCATTAAAAATCAGCCCAGGAGTACAGGTAAAAAAAAAGGAGAATACTCCTAGAAAGCAAGTTAGGAAACTAAACCTCTTCCAATGACATTGGATGGAATGGGCTAGCTACATTTTTTTCCCCTCTTAATTTGCTACCAAACTATAAAGAGGATTCTGTCTTAATAAGCACCATCATAGCAGGACATTGCAAAGGAATTGTTCAAATGTCTACAATTAGAAGCGATACTGTAAATACAGCCCTGACGTTATTCCTAAATACTACATGTTTTCTTTCAAGTCTCACATCTTTAAGGATCCCAAAGCATCTCCAAAACCTCCTGCATTTGCCAGTGAGAAAGGCAAGGACAAGAGTACAGGAAAATGAGCAAGGGAGAAATGCTGACTGACCTCTGAAGCAAACCTTCAGTCTACTGAGGAGAACCACTGGATGTCTAACCACATAATTAGCAAATAATGGCATAGTCTTGGATAAATACTTTTGGAAACGCCTAAGTAACATAAATAAAAGACTCTCCTGTTGCCTCTCAATGCAATGTAAGCTTCAAAGGCAAACATTCACTGGAAGTACAGTTAGCCTTTGCAAAGACTGTGCATCATCTTGGAGCCTCTTTTGTCAACAGATAAAAGTGTGTTTTTCACAGCGGGCAGAGCTAGGGGGACGTGGACCAGCTCTGATTCAAATGCAGGTTGAGCAGATCCAAGCAGCACAAAGCCTGAGCCAAAAAACAGCCTCTTGCCAGGTTTATTGGCTGGGGTTCAGTGCATGTATGAATGTAGAGGGGCTTTTGGACTGGGGCTGTCTGCGTCCTACTGGTCCGTCTGGAGGAGGTCGGTCTGTCTGCAAAGAGCACATTGGTTGAACCCAAAACTGCTGTAAAGGCAAATACCTGATGCACTGCTGCCTGCTGGCAGGAGGGTGTGGGTAAGCACTCAGCTAGGGTTAGGGTTAGCAATTCTAGTTTTAAGAAAGCATTTCCAAACTGATACCTAGCTCCCTGATTTATTAATTGATTTTTCATCATGTCTAGGATAGCTCTGCTTGATAATGACATTTACCAACAGTTCCCCTAATCAAACCCAATTGAAATTGTTAATAAGGTTGCAAAGCTCTAATTGTACAGGATAAGCTGCTGTCAGCTGGGGATATGTCAGGCAGCAGAGTGGAACCAAGGGATGTTAAATATGGGAGCAGAGAGATGAAGAGTCTGGGGCTGTCCCTCTGCAATCTGCACTGGAAACCAAGTTCCTGTAGTTTTGGAAGTTCACAATTGCCAACAGATACCCTGCCCACCATCAGCAGAGGCACATCAGGAGAATAACAATTTATTTTGAGCTATTTACTCCACTGGCTGAAGTAACAGTGTGAGGGCTTTGACCCTGCTCACGATTAGCGTGGATGAAAATGTGATGTGACATAACACAAGTTGCTGTTTCATCAGCTTGCTACAAACAAACAAACACAGAAAGAAAACAACTCTAGCCAATTTTGCATTAAAATGTATGCAACTATGTAAAGGAGCATTGCTATGGTTTACCTCAGTTCAGAACATTCACTGGACAAAGATGATGAAAACCCCCTATTGCCATTAATGAGTCATATACAAAGGAATATTCTTAACTTTCCTATCCTTCTACCTTTGAAAACTCAGTTTAAACGGTCGCAAAGTCTTCCAGCATTAAGAGTTTTCTATTCCCTTTGCTTGCAGGCAGCTGAATGCTGGGGGCTGGGCTTTAAAAAAACCCCAACAGCATGGCAACTCTTACAACAAACTTATCTTCCTAACAGCCATCACAGATATTCAGCGAGCCATGAGATAGGTATGCACAGCTCTAAGATAGGTATATGCAGTAATCTGTATTTTAGATTTGATTACATTTAGGCAATGTACCTCTGGCTAGATCCTATTTCAAGTCATAATTGTGACATGTCATGGTTCCCTTTTAATGCCTTGCAGCAACAATAGATAAACTATGCCTCTGGGATGCAAGTAAGACACAATAACAATCTTAACATTATTGAATGCTATCTATTTGGACAGGAGAAAACACTCAGTCATCCATATTCCACACAAAATTGCATTATTTAAAATGTGTAAATGGGAGAAAACTGATCCGAAACCTCTGTTAGAGAATTGGCAGTGACTTAAAAATGGTTATTAGCTAAATCTGACAAAAAAACCTGGCAGCTAAAGGAGAGTAGTAATTCCTCAGTGAACTGGGTACCTCTCCCACTCGAACAGGGGACGCTTGTCGGTGCTTCTGAATATCTTTGAAATATTTGGCATTATAAAGCTAACAGGACTGGCTAAGTGAGAAGCATTCAAAGGGCATAGCTCAGTGGCACAATTCCAAAACAGCAATTAAAAAGGTGGAATGCTTGAAAAAAGAACAAAAAAAAGAACAATAAAAGAGGTTAATTCATATCAGGGCCTGGCAATTTACGCAGGAAAGACTGTTCATTCCACAAGGCGCTTTCCTTTTATCCATCTCTCCACATCATGACTGCACGTTCGTATTCCAGCATTCCTTTACATATAACATTTGACAAAAAAAAAAAAAGGACTCAATTCTATTGAAGAAGAACTTACAGTGCTATCTGTAAAGTAATCAGGAGCCTGGAAAAACACGTGGGAAACAAAGTAAAACAGGTAGAGAAAAGAGGATCCAAACCTCATCCGTCTTGACGAGCACATGATTGTGCATTTTTCATTGTCAAGACAGCACAGAATTGCCTGAGAGTGAAAAAGAAAAATTTTAAATCCTAAATTTCTATCTGGAGCAATATCTACCAGTTTTCTAAAGACAGACCCTGACATTATCATTGCAAAGCTAATTTGGAAGGTACTTGGTTAGGAGAAGAAAAGCTACAATATTTCAGCAAGGAAAGGCAAAACGAGAAGGGTAACAAAGATGTTAAGATGATGGGATGCCTCAAGAAGGAGAGGAAAGAGGGGCTGGACTATATGCCAAGCTAAATCAGGAACTGCTTCAACGCTTCCACTGCATTTGACACACATGCAACAACTGGTAAAAATGCCCTCAGACTTGAAGGGAAATCTAGCTAAAGTCTGTCTAGGCTGGGCTATCCATCCTGCAGGCAGCTTGCCCTGAGGCTTGCTATTTTGAGATATTAGAAAGGCCACTTATCATTAATATTATAAGAAATCCCAATATAGAGAGAGCCAGTATCTCACATGTTGCTGTGGCTCCCAGCACCTCTGTGTGCCCCTCAAAACAGCCAAAATAACCACTCTGAAGTTAAAAATACAAGCTGAAGCCCAGGGAAGAGCCACTTTCCACTCTCAGATTTTGAAAGTAAAATGAGCTGATGTATCTTGAGAGGGAAGACAAATAACTGAAGGAAACAGCTGCCTAGGAATAAAAGAGAGAGGGCAAAATATGTTGTAGTTTAACTGATCAAAATATGCTGAAGAAGTGAGAGACTTTAGGGTAGGGCAGAAAATAGTGAGAGGCTCTGCACAGCACTGGAACCATCTACTGAAAACAGCCTTTTGTTCTGAAGTCATAAATGTGTATCAGCCTCTCAGACATATGGGCAGTTGTGCATTTATCCTGTTTATTTTACTACTCCTGTGCATCCTGCCTTGCCATCTGTTGGGAAGAATTTGGATGCTGAACCATAAGTCTGTGACATAATAAATACCAGTAAACAGAAATCTAAAATGAAGATAAGCACCAAGTAATGTTTGGAAGCAGGACCAGCTTTTCAGTTTGATGGTATGATTTATTTCCTGAGATGAGTCTTGGCTCAGAAAAGAAGGACCAGCAGGGAAAGGTCCAATCGAAGGGATAGATCTACAATCCCTTCTCTTATATTGGCTTCATATTGGCATACTTCCACCTCCTTCCTAGAAAGCAGTTACATTTATGTAGGTGGAAAAATCAGACTTAATCCTGTCCCTCAAGGAAGACATGCTTAAACACAAAATATTGCATGTATAAAACATAAGTTGCAAGCAAAATGCTTCAAACCCAGCTGAAGCAGCGTTCACGCACCTCCTCTGAGCTGGGCAACTCTATCACTGTGTCCCAGTTTCTCCACATCTTCTTTTCCCTTTTATTATTAGATGAGAGGAAAGTGGGTGAGAAGGAAGCATTTATCCTTCCTAGTCAGGGGCAGAAAGATAAAAGTACCTAGCCTCAAATCAGATGAGAAACCTAGCGAAGTCCAGACCCACAAGCTCATCCGTCCTCCTCCTTCCTCTCCAGTTCCAGTTTGAAGACACAGAAATTGCTGCTCAGCTCCTTGACACACAAACCACACAACTCAATACCTGGGTGCTGAAAGATATTAGTAACAGACTTCAATTACACTCAGTATCTAAGTACTCCTACCTCCTCAAAAGGATTAAAAATGAGATGAAAGCACTCTCCTCCTCTCCTAGTGTTTCTTCTTTTTTTCCCCTGTTTCTGTAAAGACACACAAAGCTACAAAATGGAGATAGCAGATATACTCCCCTTCCCTCCCAGTTTTTTTTAAGAAGTTGGTGTGTTTTGCAGCTGACAAAGCTCTGACCAAAGCTGCAGGTTGGACAGCATGATCTGAGCAGAAGTAAGGCAGAGTGACCCAGTGAATGGGGCAGGATCCACTGGAAAAATAATGACTCTGTTGAAATTGCCAAAGTTTTACAGGAACAAACCCCCACATTGTCATATCTGCCTGTTTAGGCAGTTTACACTGGTGAGGGTTAGAAGAGCTGCCAGAAGGCAGGGCATGCCTTTATGAAGGCTATGAGCTACAGTTATGAGCTCCTGCCAGTATCTAAAAGGAGTAAAAAAAGCCCATGGCAGAATCACAGAATGGTTTGGATTGGAAGGAACCTTAAAGCTCATCTAGTTCCAAACCCCTGCCACGGCCAGGAACACTGCACTAGATCAAGCTGCTCAAAGCCCCATCCAGCCTGGCCTTGAAAGCTGAAGGTCAGTTAAAGGTAACAGTTGCTCGAACAAGCCCAAAGACAACATTACATTACATTACATCGGTTCCCACAAACCCCCAAATTACTTACTATGGCTCTGACAGATCCAACCACAAATGCCATCTGTCAACCACCTACAATATGCAGAACAATTTTACACAGAATAAAACAGTAACTACAGAATAACACAGCCACAGGTATCCTGCTTGTATAACCCAATGCCTCTTCAATAAACATTTCTGAAAGGTGGGTGAGATGAATCTTACCCACATTACATCTCGCACAGATGAAGCAGCTTTACAGCTGGATTACAAATGTGCTTTCATTGGTTTCCAGCCTTCAGGGAGTATCACTAATGCACAGAAAGTCTTTGGATTCTAAGTTTTTGCATTGGGATATCTGGTATGCTGAGAACCAGGGAGAAAAACCCAAAACCCTTCTGTAGCCTGATAGTTCCCTACTGGCTATATAGCAGATCGAGTTCAAGAAAGCAAATTAATTCATGAAAGTGACATATATTCAGTCAATTAGCTTGAGATCCCCGTTTCATAGAGCGGCTCGGGAAGAATGGATGTTTTGTGACATCAATACAGTCATTTGAGAACCTCTGTTACCAATGTTCAAAGAAGTGCATTGAGGAGTTTCGTGCTTTTTTTTTTTTTAATCTGAGAACAGATAATGCCTTAACCCATCTTCTGCTGACAGTTCCTCCAGCACAAAACTTAGTATTTTAAGAGATGCTGCACTATGGATAATATTTCAAAGAGATTGAACTCTGCTCCAAATTCAGCAGCTCTCTAGCAAATGGAATGCTCCTCCCAAAAATTAACCTAAAAAGGCTGTCAAAAAATCACTCCATCATTTGCTGGGGGAGCTGTACTGGCTTCAAACACTGTTTCAAAGGTGACATTGGAGCTCTAAGAATTGCTTTTAAAAATGAGTGCAGCACAGGCACTTTCTCATCAACATGTATTTTACCAAGGAAACAAAGACGGTGTGAGCAGGATATATGGAAAGAAAGCAAGCAAACATTGGCTGAATCTCAGAAAAGCCCTTCTCTATTGTCTTCACATTTGTTTTGAAAGATTCACAGATGAAAGTTGGCTCTTTAGGATGCAGAATGTACGTAAAAATGTGTACGTATTGTCCTAGAAATAATCTACAGCATACACAGAAGAAATTTTTCATAGCAGATACCCATTTATGTTTTCTCCACTCACAGCTACCTGCTTTCACAGTGTGGATATAAGCTCACATGCCTGTAAAGACTGAGATGACCAACCATCTCTTAATATGCCTCTAGATAGAACCTCCAAAGCAGGTTATGTCTGATACTGAAGTGACACAACATTTTCTCTTTGACAAAAAAAACCCCTCAAAACCAACCCAAACTCCTTGGCAATGGCATTTGAACATAAAGTCTGCGTTGTGTTGAGTTTATTACAAAGAGTGCTGCTGGGACTTCATGGCTTTGCTTGGAGAATACTAAGGAATAATCATTCTTTTTGGATGAACCATGAATTTGCAGAATTGATGGATGGCAGCCTTCCTTTATTTGCTTGCCTCAAACATTTGTGTAAGCGTTTTTCTTTTGTTTTCAGGAGTATCCATGGAAGCAGCGCGTGCACGTGCTGCAGTTCCCAGCTTTGGGAGCATTCACTCCAGCCAGAAGACTCACAAATAATTGTGCAAATCTGTGTTTGTGCAAGTTTTCAAGTCCTAAATGACTTACTGGGTCCTTTTTCCCAACTATAACTGTTCCAAGCACCCAGTCAGAAAGGGCATGTGAATCCGGGTGATCTAACCAATTGCACCACTTGAAAAATAAACAGCAAACAAGGAAGGCAAAAAGTAGTAGACACAATGGGTTCAAAGGCATTCATATGCTGAAGTGTTTAATAAAATACTCTTTGAATAAATTCAAATTACAAGTACATTGCCTGATTTCCTATCTTGATGTCACAGAGCCCACAGAGCTCTCTTTTGTGAGCTGTCCTATTAACTCCAGCATGATTGTTGGCCAAGATAAGCAGTTTCAGGGGATAAAGTTATGTATTTAAAATATCTTTGTTTTTTCCCTATACAAATGCTTTAACAGCAGATCCTCCTTGTGAGTGAGACTGTGCAGCTTACATAGTTGTGCTCCACATTTACCATAAAAACAGGAGCTGCTGGAAAACTATGGTGGTTTAATCTCTGTCGTGTTAGCTTGACCACAAAATGATTATTGGCGAGACATGGCATTTCATGTGTTTGCATGACTCTACTGTGCATAATCTTCAGGGACTCACAGTTTGTGACAACTACCATAGCTTGAGTGGGGACATGGGACACAACAGCACTGACTTCAAATGGGGCTCATTTGTAGGTCGGAGTGCAAGTTTCAGGTTCAAAGAGGCTGCATCAGAAACTTCTTACTCCAGTGACAGTTCAACTTTAGCTGTCAAAAGTGCAATTACCACCGATGCTAGCCCCCTAAAACCAAAACCAGGGAGCCAGGGAGCCCCTGGGCCGTTTTGCTGCAGAGGCTCAGCCGAAGAACAGTCACTTTTGCCATGCACACATTCATACCCAGAACTATTTTAAACCTTTCCCTACCCTCAGGCAATTACCTTGGATCTAAGTTTTAAAAATCCGTGCTGAAACACTGCTATTGTTCAAAATCCACTCAATGAGCCTCCTACCTCCACCTTTGACAAACACACTAAGAGAACAAAATTGGGATTACACAGGCAAGGGTTTGATTGATGGATCATTAATGCTACTTCTTGAGTGACTAAGCTCCATAGTAGTATCGACTACTAGCAATGAAACCTGATTTCATTCCCCGAGACAACTGCAGCTCCAAACAAAGATAATATGCTGGATGCCTAAACTGTATCACTCCAGTTATCATTATGATGCTAATTTGTTGTAAAAACGTTATCTCAAAGAAGAAAAACAGGCAAGCACCAGGGAACACCTAATAGTTTGATTAGAAGGTTATCCTTTCCCATTCTGTTTCGACAGTTTTGTTTGAAATCTTGGAAGTGGGGGATACAGAACAGGTGATTGTTCAAGATCCAGTGTACAGGTTGTTTTATGGATGGAGTTGAGAAACCCTTTAATGGAAAATTTCAATTGACCTGCAGCTTACTCCGTGAAATGCTTCATTCATGTCAAAAGCAATTTGAGAGGCTGTTACAGCTTATTTGCAGCTTTTGCACATTTGTGTTTTAGATTTGCTTTTCTGAGATAATAGAGAAATGAGGCTTAAGAGGGTTAAAATGAATTAAGTAGGTTTTCATAATTAGTACCGCAAAACACAAGAAGAGTTCTAAAAACAAGTTTGAAACCAGCCCATTTGATCACATATAAAAATCTATAACTGGCACTATTTTCTTGCTGTATGTCTCCTCAGAGTTACAACCATTATGTTGATTTTACCAACAAAATCCATCCACTCCCAAGGAGTGATTCTATGAACCCACCAAGAGGGTGAGGTTTGAAATCAGCTTCTAGAAATGGTTTGATTCTTTTTTTTTTTTGAGACAAAGGAACCTTTCCATGTCGAAATCAAAGGCCCAGGATATGGTTTAAAACATGAATATTTTAATGTAGCTATAGATTTTTGTCTCACAAAGACAGAACATACTGAAAATGTAGGAGAGAATGTAGACTCTGTTCCTTGTATCTGTGAACAGATGACAGCTTGCTCAAAGTGTCCATTCTTAGCACATATTTGACAACTTTAAGATTTGAAACTTTGTAATTCGATTGTGAGCATTTGAATTTTAAGCAGAGCAGCTCAGCTGCCGTTGCATGATGGGTCCCACGAAAGGCTTTTTTGTCCCCTGAATTGATGTGGGTTTGGGGTGTGCTTGCACACAACTGCTAGATGTAATCTTCCACTGATACCTTTGCAAATGTGCTTAGGAAGGCACATTTTATGTGGTGATGCAACAAGAGACTTCAAATGGGGCTCTCACTGGGCACTTCTTGCAACACTGCCTGTTTCTCATGACTTCACTACCTTCTTTTCTTAGAATAAAGCTGCAATTGAAGCCCAGATCCAATCAAGGCAAAAATTCCTCCAGTTTCAAGCAAAGCTTCACTTCATTTCTATGAATGAGATTCCTGGAAGACCATACAGAAATCCTGACTTTGGGAAACTCGGGGATTTCTCCTGGAGACGACAGGCCCAGTCCAGCAGAGCAAGCTCAGCAACTCCCACAAGATGCAAACAAACTTATTTTCTGTGGGAAACAGAGACTGAGGACACTAGAACGAGCTCAGTGAAGGTCACAAGATTTGGTTCAAGAGGAGGATGCTCAGCACCTCTCAAGCAAACTCAAGAGCTCTGAGATGCAAGCCCTCATTTGCCAGGTTTTGTATAAGCCCCTACTGAGAGTTCGATTTCCTTGAGGAGTCATAAAACCAAGTGTTATTATTATTGGTAAACCTTCAGATTTCAGTAATTTCTTTTTCTTTATTGTCTAATATTTTTTTCCTGTCCTAAAGTTGCTCTATATATACATCCTATTGCTACGTAGCAAATATAACATTTTATGAGAGAAACGACGTAGTCTCAAGTTGTTAGCAAAAGTAGAAGATGAGAACAGATATGAGGGTGAAGTGCTTCTACCATGCCACAGCTTTTACTTGTGAGAAAAAACCCTCCCAACACAGCTGCCAGACTCTAAACTATAGCTGGGCTTGGCTAAGCTGAGCTCTGTCAGTTAGAATAAAACTGGGAGCCTGGTTTGCAAAGTTCGGATGTGCTAAATTGTGCTGATGGAATTAGGGGCTGTGTGACTGATGTGCCAAATACACTACTGTGGGAAGAAAGACTCCTCAGTACCACCACCACCAACCACCACAAAGCAGCTCAGCAAAAGTCAACAGCTTTCTTCTATGCTCTCCCTTTCATGCAGCATCCCTGAGGCTCTTTCAGCCGTTCACACGGAGGGCATGGACGCAGGGGGTGAGGGGGCTGAGAGCCGCTGTGGCCCTGGTCCCTGCTGCCAGCAGTGTGTGTCCCTTTTCCTAGGGATGTGCTGCTTTCCCACGCCCAGAGCTCCCCTCACTCGGCTGACAAATGTTGTTTCCCATCTGGGCATTGCGATCTGCTGTACCAAATCCTCTGAACACCCATGTGTTTCTTTGTCCCGGTAGTTACCCACCGCGCCTTCTCTACAACTCCATTTTCAGAGAGGGACACACATGTTTGGCCTCTGCGGGGAACTGGGTGTCCTGCTACCCACCTCAGCTACTAAAACATCCATCTCTCTATTTGCTAATCTTATTCAGACCGACACTTAGGCTGTGCGAAGTAACCCTGAATCCACACTGAAGCACTTGAACGGTAGCAACAACATCTTCAACCAGGTTCCTGGTGTTTCTGGCTAAGGGTGGACAAGGAGGAACTTGGGTTTCTGCTGTCCTGCCCGAGAGCTGTGGCAGAGCCCTAGAGCCCCCGAGGCTAAAGCCCCAGAGGGTCCACATCCCCGAAGCCTCCTGTGCTCAGATACGCCCCAAAGCATCACAAAAAACCAAACCCGCCAGGACTCCTCTTGAAGCCCCGTGGCGGGGGATGAGGTGGAGGGCGCGGAGCCAGGGGCAGAACTCCCCCGGGCAGAGCTCCGCATCCCGCCGCCCGGTTCCCATGGCAATCTCGGAGATGCCGGTTGCCACGGTAACGCCATCCTCCTCCTCGGCCGTTGTCCGAGGCAGCGGCGCGGCTCCGGCTCCGGCTGGGCTCTGCCCGTCGGCTCCGGGGCTAGCAGCCGGTCACCCTCTCCCCGTGAAGTTGGTTCCCCCTCCCCGGTACGGAGCGATCCCCCCCGCCCGGTACCTTCGAGGCAGCAGATCCTCCAGAGCCCCGAGTGAGTGAGATCGCCCCTCGCCCGCCGCGGTGGCCCCTGCGCCTCGTCCGCCGTGATGTTGGTGCCGTTGCAGATGTGAGCGCTGGAGTAGAGCCAGTAGTCGGTACCGATGGCGATGGCCATGAGGCTGAAAGCGGCGAAGGCTCCTACCGTGGTCAGCAGCATCTGGACCCCACGGTCACACCACACCATGGTGCTTCATAGTCCCCGCACGGGCGCGGGGGCCGCACGACAGCGCCCGGCAGCCGCCGCCCGGGAGGCAGCCGAGTCACGGCGCGGGGGGCGGAGGCGGCGCGGGGGGAGCGGAGCGGAGCGGATCGGAGCCGAGGGGGCGGGCGGGGGGAAGAGCCGCTCTCCGCCGCTCTCCGCCGCGGGGCCGGGCTCCGCCGCGCCGCCCCGCCCGGGAGCGAGAGGACGGAGGGAAGGAGGGGCTGCCCGGTCACGGGCCCCCCGCGAATGGAGGTGGGGACAGAGCCGTCCGATCAACCTCGCCTCGACGTGCCAGCGCCCAGCCGGGGACAGCCCGCCACTCAGCCCCCGGCCCTCAGCCAAGCTTCGGCATGGCTTTGTTCGCGTGCTCTCGGTGCGCTCTAACCAGTGCGATGCCGCCTCTTGGAAGTGGCAACTCCACGAGGGATGGAGGCGGGAGCGGGGGGTACGTGACACATGCCAGAGCTGCAACCCAGCCAGAATTTGGCTGGCGGTGGGGAAGGTGCTGCCCACTCTAACGGGTGCGCAGCTCCACGCCTTTGCTGCTCGCTCTCGGGTGGGTTATGCGTCCCTTCCTTCAACCTCACAGGTTGCTCTGGAAAGCACCTTAAAAATGGTGCCAAATACAGTGGGGACACCGTTACAGTCCCAAGGAGAATGCCCACGTTGCTCCCCAACAAAGGTGGAGGATTCAGCATGGTTTCCTCCTGCAGCCTCACTCTGCAATTACTTACACAAGGAGGTTGTAGGCAAGTATTTGGGTTGCTGGTTTTCTCCTGTTTGGAAGGGGATGAAGAGAATCCAGCACCTAAAAATATTTTCCTTTGGAAAACCAAGGGGAGAAATAATCTACAACATTTTTTATCATGTTATCCTGCCTTCCACCCCTGACTCTCATCACTGTGAGTTGACAAGTCGGTCCTGCCTCCACCTCATCCGAGTGACAAGCCAGATGAATGGGAAGCCTTCCTGATCAGCTAATGCATTTCTGTGGAGGGAACGTGGCAGCACACCAGTTTTATGTATATGAATTAGGGAGTGGGAGGACAAGAGCTACAAACCTCAAGAAATACAGCGCTTTTTCCCAAGCAGTGCGTGGATGGCTGCAGGTGCCTGTGTGACTCCGCTGCTCAGCATACCAACGCAGAGATGCTTTTCAGCTGCTCATCCTTTTCATAAAAACTGGGAAAGCAAAAAAAAAAAACAAATCCAAATTAAAAAGCTGGCCTTTAACTCACAGAGACCTTGGCAAATGGCTCAGATACGAGCCTGTAAGAATGGAAGAGATCCAAAGTTAGAGGCTTGGTTTAAGCATGGAAATGATGCTTTTCGTTTCAGTTGCAGTTTGTAGGTCTATCAGTGCCTTTGCAAAACCACCTTCTAAATGAATGTCTCCATTAGGGAGGGAAGAATGAAGTCAGGTAAACTCAAAAGCAGAGGGAAGCCTCCTTCAGAAAAACTGGATCGAGCATTTAAGTTTAATGAGGTTCAACAAACTCCTCATTTAAAATATATGTTTGTACCTCTGGGCTTTGGGGGTTTGGACAGAGTGGGAAAATGAGATACTGAAACAGCAGGAGGGAAGCCATTTCCATAGCTTTTTAAACCTATCAAGCCTTAATTAATATTATTTATTTGTATTACAGTATTGCCTGAGAGAGCTGCTTATGGCTGGCTCTCCATAGCAAGGAGCCGGGGAAGGGCTGGGTGGGCTGTACCCGGGGTGGGATTCCCACTCAGCACCAGAAATATTGTCCTCCACTACTCCCAGTCCAGGCATGCACCAAGAGCTGGGATGAAGGGTGATCGGTCTTGTTGGTTCTCAGCAGCCTCTGCCAGCAGAGAGGGGCCACAGAACTGCAGTGTGTTCATGAGCTCGGAGCCACCCACCCTGGAGCACCCTCCCACATGGCCCCATTGATTGTGCAAGGTAACAGTACATTAACAGAATTTATTTATCCAATCTTTTGCTCTCCTTCTTCCCCTCGCATTTTTGCAAAGAAAATGGTCTGTTTCTGTTTCTACTGTCCTCTGAAGAATAACTCAGGCTCCTAAAGGGTTACAGAGAAGCATCCAAAGCAGACAATCATTTTCTGCCCAAGCTATCTTCTTTAGTTTAAAAATGTTCCCTATTCTTTTGAAATGCATGAAGTAGAATTGTGGGAGAGCTAATATTATATTCCACTACTGAAAGCTGGTGGAGTATTTTACATTGATGTCTGGCTCTAGTGATTTTCTAAGGATTTTGAATTCATTAAATCCAACCATTGAATAATCTCCATTCGTGGCGGAAGGAAGGCAGAAGTGCTTACACTCCTCAGGAGCAAAAAAGCATGTCGTCTTTTCTTAAACACGAAAGCTATCCGACCTGCTATATGTACAAAAGGTTGCCCATCATGTAACCTTTGATTTGCAGACTTTGCTTATGATACAGCCTTATAATACTGCCATTGAGTGTAGCAGTGAAGCAGCCTTGGCAGGATGTTTTGCATTGCAGCAGCATCCGCTGTCCTCAATCTGAATTAAGACCCAATTGTTCCAAGCTCAGACCACAGACAGAAACTCAGGACGATGAGAAGAGAAAGCCCCACAGCTTCTCCTTGTCATTTAGCCCCTCCCAACCCAGATGACACCGTGTAGAGGTGAGTATCCAATCCCAGAAGTGTTTTTCACGCTGGAGATTTGAAACAGAATGGTTTTCATTCCTTGATGGTGATGGTCAAAGCTTTTAAATGAAACCCTGTGCCTGATCATTTTATTTCTGAACTGAGTGTTACTTTGAAGATGAAACTTTGGCTTCAACTGTATTCAGTGAGAGCTGTCACTAATAAAATCCTGCCCCAGAGACACCAGTGGTATCAGAAGAAAACTGCAAGATGTTTCAATTTAGCATTGCTGCTTCTGCTGCTGTCAAACACATTGACTGCAATAAATTAGGCTTTTTTTTTTCTTTTCATCTATCATCTAGAAAAATAACACTAGAATTTCACTGGAAGAAACTTTTGGAAATTACTCAAGAAAAACTCAAGAGGGTTCTCTCTCAGAATGAAAACAATCACTTCAATTAAATGGAGCTTTTGATGTAGATATAGTTGAACCATCATCAAAGCCTGGAACAGATATTTGATCCTCCCTTGTCCTCTCTCAGCTTTTAGCCCAATGCACGTGAGAATGAATTTTAGCATCTAGAAATGTCCTAAAGATATAAGGACATCTATATAATTGACTATTGTCACCTCCTCTGGATCTTGATTGCTTCCTTATCTAATTTGGTGCTGGTATCCGGGAATAAAAAGATCCTTAATAATTTCCTTCTTACTTGTGAAAAACTGAAGAAATATGTACATGTCATCATTTTTGTGCAGTGTCAGAAAATCTCCTTTTACACACAGGGCAGTGGTAGGATTCAATTCAACTCATGAGATCAGCAGCAGAACTTCACAAGTGCAAAGAACCAGGCAAGAACATGGGACGTGGCAGAAGGTATCAGTTATGTCACAAGTACATTTAAGAAGTTGTTCATGGAACCATATTTTCATGTATCTCAGATCATATCTCACAGATTAGCACTGGACTAAATTAGGAGACCTTTGGAGCTGCATCCAAATGGCTTGCCAAGCTCATGAATTCTGTGACAAAACAAAGGCTGAACTCACTTCTTCTGAAGGCTGGTACAGTACCTGACCTACTGACCCACCTATTCCTTCTATTATCATTCATCACATATTGCAAAGACATAGTGTCTCATTCTTCTGAGGACCCTACTCTGTGTCAGGGAGTCTGATTTCTCCAGCAAAGGAAGGTCGGCAAAGAAGACACTGTCATGTTTCAGAGAGCTGAGTCTCGAAAAAGGTGAACTTGAATTTTGTTTGGGGAGTTAGAAAGCTGAATTTCTTTTTTTAGCCCTATAAACCGTCACCTGGAGGCAACATGAAGAGTTTCAGATTGTCCTTCAGACACAAAGAAATGGTCATCTTAAAGGGAAAATGTTGTCATCTTTTTGCTACTGGAGGGCCAAAAGCTTGGCTTCGATTCTGTTACTCCTTTGAATACATTAAATATTCTTTGACTTAGTCATGGGAAGCAAAGCAACACAACTGCTTTCTAATAAAAAAAATGTGCTCAGAAGCAACTCTGAAGCTTTCCAGATAACTGCATTTCAAGTTTGCCAGGAAGCCAGATGCTGCTATTGGAAAAGTAGCTGCCATGGTTTGTCATCTGAGCCTAGAAATTGATGCCCAAGAATGTTATGATGAGACAGACTCGATGACAGCACTGCTCTTGCTATAAATAATTTGAAGAAAACATTTTCTCATTAAAAAAAAAAAAGGTCTCTTTTGCTAGAGACTTGCACAGCAAACCAGAAAATTAAAAGGGATAGGCATGCTGTGTTTGAGCAGGGCCATCAAAAGAACACGATATACACAATTTATAGAAGAATATATAGCAGCTCTCACACATTTTACACTACATAGGCTGCATTTTTCCCCTAATACCAACAGTTATGAAACTCATTATCTTTTTGACAATGAGGAAATGGAGTATTATTCCTTTACTTGCTTGATCATGTCAAATGTCAAAGCAAATTACGAATGCTTGTCCTTCAAACACTCATCCCTCCTGGTAAGATATTAAATATCAATAGCATTCACATTCAGCTACAGAATGAACTAACATTGCACACAGATCACAGATCTAAAGTTCACTGCGCCTGTTACCTCTCATGCAATTTCATCTCTCCAGTCGTCTTGTCCATGTGTTAAGAGCTGGGAAATTCATTGCAATGGCAAATAGCACATTAAAGATGATCTGGAGTATGAGTTAAAATGGGGAGCGGGGGGTTATTTGTGAGCTTAAAGTATTAAAAAGGGAGTAGGAGAAAGAGGAAAGGGGTTTTGCATCTTGTTTCAAAGGATTTAGAGAGAAGGATCCTGATGAGACACCATGGGAAGATTCTAACATGAGATCTGCCAGAAGTGCAGTGAAAGAACTCATTCTCTTTTTAACAGTGGGTAAACTGATGTGTGAGACAAGGCACTGCTGAAATGAGCTGTGTCTGTTCTCAGGGCAGCATCCAGAGGGAAATACAAATTCTCCTTGGGAATAGAGCACAATGAGGAGAGGTGGGCGAAGAGGGGAAAAACAATTGCTTGTGGGGTTCTCTCATCTCACCCATTATCAATCAGTTCTAAGAAATAATTATGCATCTGTAAACAGCCCAGCAACAGGCTATTTATGGTAGACACACACACAACTACACAACACAATCATACACAAACTTCAGACAGACTAAAAGATGAAATAGGGAGTCGGATGTCACCATGATGGATTGCACTTCTGAGGGCTCTCTCCAAGCCCACGCCTGTGTGTACACATCCTGCTGATCCCTGCCAGGACTCCTGAGCACCAGTTCCTAATCACTCCACAAACAAAGCAACATGACTCTCACTAATTTTAGTGAGTTTGTTTTTTTTTTTTTTTTCCTTTCAAAAGATAATCCTCTTTCAAACAAATGTTTCTTCTTGGACCTAAGGGAGAAGGTACTGCAGCAGAGCAGCATGGCGAGGCTCACTGGAGCCACACCAAGTGTAAAATGAGGCAATCTGTTGAGCAGGTTATTGCCTCTGAAACACTACATCACCCAGACACCCAGAGGAGGGAGGAGAATTACCCCTGGCCAGCCAAAGGGAAATTGCTTGCTGAGCTCAGATTGCATTTTATCCTGGAAAGGGCTTCAACGGGTACATGTTGTGAGGTGGATTGAGTGAAACAGGTTTTTAGGATAAGTCTTAAATACTTAAATCAATCATGATAACTTGCTGCACTGAATTTATCTCCTAAGCTGCCTAAAGTAAATTCCTCAGATCTGTCTGAATAATTTTGAGCTGATAATGTAGCATTGGAATAGGAAGGCTCCTGCCCAGTGAAAGGAGTTTCTTATTAGCATTTCAGCTGATTATTCACCCGAGAGATGGTCTTTTGGGAGCACACCCTGGCAGCTCCCTTGAAAAAGCTTTATAAACTACTAAGGAAGGGAATTGGAAGGTAAAATTAAAGCTAGCCGTTGCTTCTGTGAGGCTAGTGGTGGAACAAACATCTGTGAGGTCAAGGATAGAACAAGCATCCAAAAGAAGGAGGTTTATCTGTTCTTCCCTGTGCTCTATTTCCTTCTTTTCCTTACACGATACAAGAAATCCTTTAAGATCAGTCTGCTGCAATAGCTGGAACTGCAGGCTCTGGTGCTGAGCACATTACCAAACACATGCTCTTCATCAGATGTTTGTAGGACTTATGGGCCCTAAGAGCTGTTTTTCCACAGACTCAGGCTTGGGAGACGGATGTTGAACCAGATAACCAAAGCTTTATCAGGAGACTCCCATCTCCACTGGACTGAGATTAGCTAAACTGAGAGGCTTTAAGGTTCTGTCATCATTTCATTGCTATTGTCCACGTTCAATGCAATTAAGTTTTCTGGATAGAGAGACCAACAAGTGAGACAGCAGGTAAGAAACAGAGGAACCCCAGGGGAAGTTTTGCCAAGAAGAACAGAACTTTAAACCCACTCCCAGTTCATGAGCTGATTGAGGTGGAATAAATGCTGCAAGAGTCCCTGTGCCTCTTCCTCATTTAGCAACTCTACATGGAGTTGCAGAAACCCCTTTCCACAGACTATTATGTGATAGCAGCAGTGGAAGGAGAAGAAAAGCAGTAGCAATAATAACAAAACTCCCTGACACGGTGTTTTAGACGAGCTGTAAATACGGGCAGCAGAATGCTGTAAACTCTCGCCACACACAGTGCAGAGGAGCCGTAATTTGCACTGTGACTTTTTAAAGCTACACTCATGTCTCAATGAAGTATTTTGTTTGGGCTGAGTAAATGGTAAGTGGTGTATTTATTGATTTTTATCTCTTTTCACACCTCTAACGCTGCCTGTCAGCTCAAGGCCAGGTCACAGCACAATTATTTATTCAGCAAACACACAGCCCTTGGCTGAACCATAATCGCTTTGGGATAAAAACTGTAGTTTTAATCAGCATCAGGTGTCAAGGGTTTCTTCTCCTCTCCTTCTTCTTCCAAAGAGACCCAATGGTGACCCTGACGTAACAGGGCTCTAAGGGAAGTGAAAGGACAAGTAATGCTTTACATCCCATTAATGCCATGTCTAAAACTGTACCAAGCTCAAACAATTTAAGCTGAAGTTTTTACATTCACCATGGTGTTTAAATACATGTTTAAATAGCTGGCAACACCTACAGGTTAAATGTTTCTCCCATGGCAGTGTGGAAGTTTTTTTGGGATTAAATAGCTCTTCCATAGACACTGAGCAGTAAACTGTAAATGCAGAAAAAGAAACCTGTAATAAGGTTTTTGCTAAAGCAGTTCATCTACTGCAAATAGGAACCAAATCAAAAGCAACACAAGAGAAAAAAACCTCTAACTCCCCTTGAACTTGAAATTGTAAAAAAAGAGAAGTCAGAAACACCTTGAAAGAATAACATCACAAACCAACATGTTTTTCTCTGTTCATCCACCAAGAAACTCCTCTCGGAAGGATGATTAGAAGAATATGGAAGATATTAACAAGATTCTGGATATCCTGATGGGACTTTACAATCCTTCAGTGGTCCTCATACCAAGATGGCAGCACCAGCACCACCAGCATCCTTGCTGTGATGGATGGGGTGTGCTGAGGCTGGAAGAAGACTAGCCAAATGCTTCCCTTATCTCATGGGCTGACAACTTGTAATCAGTCTGGTATGAACAGGAGTAGATGGGGAGTTATCTGAGGAGCAGCCAAGCTCCATCCCCATGCTGGAGCAGGCAAAACCACATGCTTCCAGCCCCTGAACTGCTTTAGTTCCCATTAACCAAGTTACACGCAAAGGCAATGCCAGGCTGTACGCATCAAAGTTCACAGCCTCAGGTTATTGCTGCCATGGCACAACCCTTCTCTCCAGGACTGTTCAAGAGCATTGGGGAAACAGAAAATTTTTGCCCTAGACAGTACAAGTCTCAGCAGCTCAAAAGTAAAACTGCTTTTGGAGAAAGAGGAGAAATTGCAGCAGAGTTGTGAAAAGCCTTGACAAAATATTTAACATGGAGAAAAAGAGAATGCTTGCCAATTGCTAGAGCCTTCCTAATTCAGGTTGTTAGATAGTTACTGCCTCTACTATTAAAAAGACACTATTTTCTGAGCAATCCACACAGAGAAGAGCTGGAACACACCCACAGGTTTTCCATGTGCTTTTAGCTCTATTAATGGAGAGCAAAATAATTCCTCTCCTGTGAGATTCAATTGAATAATTATTCAATTCAATTAACAAATAAGTAATGTGCTATTTTGTGATGGATCCAGTAAGTGTGTGCCTGGGAAATTCAATAGACAAATGTCTAGATACTGTTTTAGGTTCATCACATGTGTGTTGATGCAACTGGGTTGCCATCTATGAGGAAACTGTTAGAGAACAAGGATGATGTTTCAAAAAAAAACCTGAACAGAATTAGCTTTCCACTGAGCTCCACACAACAATGGCATCATGTGAGCAGTTCTACTACAATTAACTTAGTAGAATGAAAAAAAAAATAGCAGCAGCAATTCTGGTTGCAAATATCTTCTTTTCACATAGCAGAGACCCATTACAAGGTCAGTATCCAGTGACAAACTTCATCTTTAGGCTCATTAAAACTATCCTCTTGAAACTGTCCTGACCTGTCCTATCCTTTTACTTTTTGGCAGAAAGTGCCTCCTTCACTTGAAATTTGTACATGTTCTTACACAGAACCTGGAAATCCAAACTGTGAACATCTGACCCTTTTTTTTCCCCCCCTATATTATTTAGGTGAATGATTGCAGCAGAAGTGGTTTTGCCTTTTTACCTGAATTGTCACACTTTTCACAAGAAAGCATTCCAGTAAGATCTCTAATAATACAACTGTTTCTAGGTAGCAAGGAAAAAAAAAAAACCCACAGCATCTCTACTGAAAAACCTGGCAGATGTTGACTTTTTACCCATAACTGTAATGCCTCTATAAAAAGCATTCCAGTCCTACAAGCATTAAAATGGAAAATAAATAGAAGTGGTGAATATGGCACGTCGAAGATGACATGTGAGGGACCAGAAATTCAAATCCCCTCTCAGAGGGGACATTGCAGGGGTAATGAGAAGATGCAGAAGCTTTTCAATCTCCAAAATCAGTCCCTCATGGAACATCATCGAGGCAGACAAACCAAACAGGGCAGCATGGGCGGAAAGGATTATTTAATGAGCATTGGCTGATGTGAGACACCCACGGACACTTCAGATTGCAGTCTTGTGAAAGAAAGTGCCAGAAGCCATTCCCTTTTGCAATAAACTAATTATATGTCGGGGATTTTATTCTTGTTTAGACAAAACATACTGTTTTATTTACAGTTCTTAGCACATTTGCAGTCTCGTGGAGGTGGGAGAGGGTGGGTGGGTTTCCCAGATGGCAGCCACGATGCCATGAGACACTGGAGAGCACTGGGCAGTGCCCACCTTAGTAGAGGGTCTTAAACGTAATAAATACCATACAGACCTTGATAAGGGACTACAGTAAGCAATCCAACACCATCCTTCCAAGATGATATTTTACAACACAATGGAAATGCCACACACAGAGAAGGCTGGAGATGCACAGGCTTTTGCCATCCTGCAAGAGCATCCCAGAGCTAGCTGGGACAGTAGTCACCACATGGCATGGAGACAAGTTGTGTGGACAAAAGGAGCTCCCTCCCTCTAAAGATGCAAAAGACAGGAGGTTTCAGCTGCTAAACATCTAAGCAAAACCAGCTCAGTTACTGTATAGAAAAATACCTTGCTGAGAATAAAAGAAGTGCCAGATCCAGGCTGCATATACAGACACACACACACATACTCTCCTACTTTCTCTGGGCTTGTAGCCTACAGGATACCTTTCTTTATTTCCCACTTTTGTAGCACATCCAGCACTTGTTCCCACAGTCCCAACCCAGGGCTGGAGAAGAAACAAGGTTGGAGACGAAAGAAAGGTAAAGTGGATTCTACTCAGCTGCTAAAAGCTTGGAGTAATTTGCACTGTTGTAATTCCAGCCATTGAGATATTAAATACATTTTTTTCTGGTTATTTCCTTTTATCTGCCTTTCCCTCCCCCCTCCCCACGACATTTTTTCCTTAGTGGAGGAGAGCACTAACAATGGCTTCAATAGCAGAACATAGTTTAAAGCCTAGATCTTTCCAATTCTGCTTATTCCTTTAAGCTATTCCCATCCCCTTTATGTTCTTTCTGCATACACACATCTGTCTTCTTCAAAGCCTTCACGGTCTCTGACACACCTGACCTTTCCATCCAAGCACAACGGTTAGATGCAAAGCAAGAAAAAAAAAACCCCTTTACCTACAGCAAGCAACTGTTTTGCCAGTCCCACCCCTGAAAATGTTGCTGCTGCTACAGGAAGCAAAAATTCTGAGCAGCCTTTCCTTGGCTTTTGAAAAAAAAATGGAACTGTCATCTCTTTGAGAGAAAGAACAGCTTCTCTTTATTTTGTCAGACGTGACTGTTAGCTGTTAGAGGCTTCTTAAGAAAATGCTACAAGAAGAATTAGGACAGAATAGTCACAGAAACGTCAAGAGTTCAGAAATGAATTTGACAAGATCTAGAGGATCTCAGATAGCTAATTGAACTTTCTGTGACAGTTATGTTGTGTAAATACTGGAATCCTATTAAAATAAAGAATCAGGTAAAACTGGTTTCAGTTGACAGAAGTTACACCCATTGCTCTGATTAGACCTATTCAGTGCCTGCCAGTAAATGTAGATTCATCTACTCATGCACACCAACTTTATCCATTCTCAACTACAATATCTGATAAGCTTACTGTGTTTGGTAATACTATATAAAATCTGCCCAAAAATTAGTAAACAGTCAATGAGAGCATACATTGCCATGATGGAGCACATGCAGGTCTAGTTGTGAAGGTTTTAGAATAATTTCTGTGGGAAAACTTATTCCATAGATGAAGAGAATTTAAGCTAAGAGGAATTATGGCTAATAGATTCTGACCTCAACAGGCTATAATGCAGGCTGGCTTTGCACTCAGTAATATTTGCATCAAGCCCATATCTCATAGCTATGCTAAATCATATCAATTCATCATTTAAAGAAGCCACTACATCCATTAGCAAATTGTTTTAATAGTTAATTATTAGCAGTATAAAAAGGACGTGATTATCCCCAGCCTGAGTCTCCAGGGGCACTGTCAGCATGTGGATTATATGACTGCTGCAACTCCTATTCAAAGCCATCAGTTTAATGAGACATGAGAAACATTTTTGAAACCAAAGATGTTGGCTCTGGTTAGCCAACAGCTGGATATTAGATATGCCAGTCTAGGCTTAGAGGGTACACAGGGCTCAATCATAGAATGTGGTGGTGCTGCTTTACACACAGGCACTCTGAATGGCCAACACTGCACAGCAGTAGCCACGGAGGAGCTGGCACAAGCCCATTTACATTTGCCTCATCTTCCAGCGTTACTCTGCCACAAGGTTGGTCCTTTTGGCTGAGAATGGGGAGGCTGCACATCCCCAGGGATCAATGCCAGTTGGCTTGTGGTTGCTAAGCAAGTTCATCAATACCAATTAATCCTGGAGATGACGTGTCCTGCACGCGAGTAGGGCCAGGAGATGCACCTTCTGCAGCTGGAGGACGTGATTAATAGCCATGGCTTTGGCAGCTAAGGTGCCCGGTGCTTCCATCAGTGCTGCAAATGGAAGTGGAAAGTCACCAAGCCAGCTCTTTGCTGCCAGTCCCAGACCTGCACAGTCATCCTCAGTGAATGCAGATGAGCTAAATTTCAGGAACAATGCTCAGAAGCTGCTCAGTACATGAAGTGTTTTTGTTTGACAGTATAATAAGAAGCGTCATAGAATCATTTTGGCTGGAAGAGACCTTTAAGATCGACTCCAGCCTTTGTCACAGCCCTATCAACCACTAGACTATTTCCCTCAGTGCAACGTCCACCTGTCTCTTCAACCCCTCCAGGGATAGTGACTCCAGCACCTCCCTGGGCAGCCCCTTCCAATGCCTGAAAACCCTTCAGTAAAGAAATTCCTCCTAATATCCAGTCCGAACCTCCCCTGGCACAACTTGAGGCTGTTTCCTCTTGTTCTATTGCTTGTTACTAGGGAGAACAAACCAACCCCTGCCTCGCTACAGTTTCCTTTCAGGTAGTTGTAGAGAGCAATAAGGTCTCCCCTGAGCCTTCTTTTCTCCAGGCTAAATAGCCTCAGATCCCTCAGCTGTTCCTCATATGAGACACGCTCCAAATCCTTCACTAGCTTGGTACCTGCCTCTGGATACTCTCCAGCACCTCAATGTTGTTCTTGTATAGAGGGGCCCAAAACTGGACACAGGATTCGAGGTGCAGTCTCACCAGTGCTGAGTCCAGGGGAATGTTCACCTCCCTGCTCCTGCTGACAACACTGTTCCTGATCCAGGTCACAATTCCTTTGGCATCAGTATCATAAATCTGTTGTTTCCAGTATTTGTTGTAATTTCTAACTAATCATTTGTCTTCTTAGCACTGGGTTTAGTTAAGCAGGCAGAGGAATATTTTTCATGAAAGCTTTTGAGAGGGACTCCAATAATCTAATTCAATTTCACTCTCAAATTTCTGATGCAAAGACACAAAAATTCCGAGTTGAATTTCAAGTTAATTTTGGTCTTCTATAGATGAACAGGACATGTTTTTAAACTAGCATTTTGTCTCTTTCTGCATCCTTAGTCGTGCACATCACCATCTTTTCCCCATCTCTTTTACAATTACTTTTACATTAGAGTGAAGGGTTCTCTTGTTGAGGTTTTTACAACAATTAAAACAGGAAAGCCCAAACCCCATACCAGCCTGATTTGTTCTGGAGGCAGGATAGGACAACATCAAATCCCACAAGCAATTTGCAGTGCTCTCTCACCAAGCACAGCCTGGCAACCTTAACTCCCCGTCTCACTTAAAACAGCATCTCTGTTCCTGGATAACCCCCAAACCCATGGTGAGTTATGAATAAGAAAACAACGCGTTGTTGTTTTACTTCCCATTCCCAACACTCACTTTGCATTAGGCTCCATCATTTCACAACTCACTTGATGTAACACGAAGTGGCAGAACATACCCTGATCCAGAAGTGAACCCTGATGCAATGCAGAAAGGATGCCTTGGACTGAAACTGCTCCTTCCTTGCCTTTCCTACCTTTGATCTACATTTTCTGCTTATGACAGGCTGTTAAATAAATATCAGTGACAAGGTTTGGTATGCATTTGTTTTTCTGCAGCTTGCTTTCTTTTTGTTCAGCTGTGCAGCTGAGCATCTTGTTGACAAATGTACAAACTCCATTACCAATTAATGATTTTAGCCTGGTGTCCTCTACTGTCTTTACTCCCCAGTGCCAGTTCTACACGTTAGCCTGGGTAACATTCAAAGATAATTGTGTTTTGTTTATTTGTTTTGGGGAGTAACAGCAAACAGACAGGCAAATCCCAACCCTTACCAAAGCTTTAATTCTGCTTTCAACTCTAGCTGCAGTTGCTCAAGGTGAAACCTCACTTTTCTTCTTTCACTCCTAATTTTGTTGTTCTTCCAAGAAAAGGACATTTTACTCAGCACTCAGGGCTTTTTGCAGGCTTTGCACATCTGGGGGCAGGATTTTTTTGCAGACTCTTAGTTTGCTTTGTCACTTCTTAAGGCCCATCATTATTGCATACTGAAATTCACTGAAAATGAGAAGTCATTCTTGGTCTATATCAGCTCTAGAACATCTGTGTGGTCAGGATCACATATTTGTGCAGAGACCTATTAGAATGTCTGAAGAAACATTTCATGACTGTTTTCAAAAGTGGTCATTGACTTTGGGCATCTCAATTTCCAACACAACTGGAGAAGCATGATTTTGGAAGACCAGGTACTTGGGATCCTTGCAAGCAGGAAACCCAGAAATCTAATAACCTCAGGAATCTGGATAAAATAAGTCCCTGCAAGTCCTCTGTGGAAGAAAAACCATCTGATAAAGTGCAGGCAGAGGCAGTGCAGCTGGAACACATGAAAATGGCTGCAAAAGAGTGAGCAAAAGGTGAGCTTAATTCAGCCTCTTCCTGCATGCAGAGATGGAAAATCTTCCTGAACAGCCGTGACCATGCTGCATGTTAACTGAGAAGGCACAAGACACAGTTGGCAAAACACATTAGCATCTTCTGCTCTGATAATTAGTTTAGTGAAAAATTATTGCATTATCTGTTTGGTTTCACTAGAGACCAATTGCAGTCTTAAAAAAAGAGAAAAGCTCACATTAGGTGCTTTTAATAAGACAATAAACTCCATCGTGTTTCCAAACAAGATTCCAAACCCTTTCAGCACGTGAGCAATTAGCACAAGTCAGCTTGGAGGCCAAATGTATTATTTAGTAATGGAATTAAATTTGCTTAGAAAGAAAGAAGCCCATTAAAACCCACCAAAAAAACCCCATGCAGTAAGTGTTAAGGCAATGCATTTAAACTGTATTGCAAAAAACCCACCTTCTAACATTGCAGTAGGATGTGGTTGGGATTATTAGCAAATATGCTCCCAGTCTTGTGGTCAGCAATGGAGATTTGACTCCAGCTATGCAGGGAGAAAGAATCTGAGCAGAGCCATATTGCACAGCAGGTGTTCATCTCGCAGATGGGTTGAAATCAATTATCAGCACTGACTGCTGTGCCATTGGGCAAGAAGTCTGAGATCCTCCAGATTACCCTCAGATTGTCCATATTTGCATCCCAAAGAGCCACTGGAGATAGTTTTCCTGGTACAGAATGCCCTTCCCTGTAAGAACAACCTGACTTGTTTTTTTTTTTTTCCCAGGAATGTGACAATGCTGTATTTTCTCACATTTTGGGTTTCTTTTTTTTTTTTTTGTGGCATGGGCAAATATACTTATTAGTACAAAGGATTCAGAAAAAATAGATTATGCTTAACAGCCTTCAGCAAAACTAGCAGAATGCACTTGACAAAACTTGTGCTCTATAATGAAATTCCTACAAAGGCATTCAGTACTTCAAAAACTAGGACAAATTATGCTGTAAGGAGTAGAATATGTAAGCATGGCAAGGAGCTTCATTTTATATTCTGGTTTCAGAGGAGTTACTTCCAGTTGACAGCAGTGTAAACGAGGCCAGAATAAGACCCATGCCCACCAGCAGAAAGACAAAACTAGCTTTGTATAAGAAAGTCTAGAAACATCCCTTAACCAGGTACCTGGTGGGTATGCTGGGGACAAAGGTGGAGTGTTTGCATCTCTGCCATGAGTGCTTTCAGAGCCTCACATGTATGGCAGCTTAAGAAGTGACAACAGTTTTGGAGCTAAACTACAGAATCATAGAGTGGTGGGGGTAGAAGAGACCTCTGGAGCTCATCCAGCCCAACCTCCTACTAAAGCAAGTTCCTCTTGATCAAATGGCACAGGAATATGTCCAGGTGAGTTTGGAAACCTCCAGAGAAGGAGACTGCACACTCTCCCTGGACAGTCTTGCCCTGTCACTGGGCACCACATTAAAAAAGACTGGCCCTGTCCTCGATTCTCACCCTTTTGATATAAATAAGTGTTGATGAGTTCACCCCTCAACCTTCTCCAGCCCTCCACTGGACTCTCTTCAGAATTTCTCTATCATTGTTGAACTGGGGAGCCCAGAAATGGACAACAGACTCCAAACGTGGCCTTGCCAGGGCAGAGTGGATGGGGAGGAGAACATCCCTTGGCCTGCTGCCCACATTCTTCTTAATGCCCCCTATGATGCCATTGGCTTCTTGCCCATGCGGGCACGTTGCTGGCTCATGCAAACACAAACACACTAAACTACCAGCTCATCCCTGTGGTAATCCTGCAAACCCAGTGGTGCATATACTATGCATCCACAGTCCTCCAGGACCATGGTAAGTTCCATAATAGCCAGCCAGCAGTAACAAATGGAAAACTAAAATGAGAACAGAAGCAAGAAATACAGTAGCTCACTTGACCTAGACACTGATGTCTCTGGGAAGAAGAAAGGAATGCTGGTTATCTCTGGAGCAAGATTATGATGTTTCCAAGTCCTCCTGCAGACCCCTCAGGTCTGGAGCTTCTCCCATGAACACACCTCTCCAAGTACCTTCCTGAGACTCACATTTTCACCGGAAAGCAGCAGCAGAGCTGGAAGTTAGAAGAGATAACTGGCTCTCCCTAACAGAGCTTACAGATAAGCCCTTGCTGCAGAGTGATTTATATTTCCAGGATTTGGACCTATTCCTGCCTCCCTGGAGTAACTGTTTACTTCAGAGCCAATTACCCTTATGAAGGAGGGATATGCACATCTTGCTTTTCTTCTCTTTTGCTTTCCATCACTGCACAAAGAGAAGGGGAAAGGGATTAGATGTTACACAGGGAAGAGCAGCACTTCCTCAGCCACATCTTGATCCTGAAGGGGCTGCTGCTTTCACAAGACATGCATAAAATGCAGAATGACTCTGTTCTGATGTAAAATTCAAGCAGCCCAAACAGCCCAGGCTGTTGGTATCTTTATTTATATTGAAGTCAACCTTATTTACTTCACATTCAATTATGTCAATGGATAACCAGTGTTCCTGGGACACCCCTCACCGTAGCAAACCCATGGGCTGGGCTGCAGAACGGGGCTTGTGTATGCACAACCATCCCAGCCCAGCACAAATAGCTTTTTCTCCAATTTCATAGCCACACGTCCAGACACAGGGATCTCTTACTGCAAGGTCTGAAAAAAGCTTAGGCACAAAACAGCCTGACAGTCCTGAAAGAAGTCAGTGATCTAAGGAAAATGGGTTTGTAGGTGATGCAGAGCTCTCGGATTCACTCTGAAGCTGCTGAGCCTCTTAACATCTTCAAAACCTATTTTCTCCTCTGGGGTCACAAAGAAGGCTGCATTTCTTGTAAGACAGCTTTGAGACTCCAGGAAAGCCATGACATTAGCAGAGGTCCTGCCACAATCGCTTGTAAAACCAGGAGGCTGAGCTCCCTATAGTGCATTCATCCTCCCTTCAGGCACTTGCCCTTGTTTAGCTGGCCACTGCATTTGAGGAGCCATCTCACTAGTGATGCTGAACTCCATGGGCAGCTTCTGTGCCCTAATTTTTTTCATCTTGACCTTCAGGCAGTTTTCCTAAAGGCAACTGCCTGTCAAAGGATCTGCTATAAACAATGTCAAGCTGTCAGCAGCTGGACTATGTGGTGTATGTGAGATTAGGAGGCTGGCACATCCTCCCAGCACCCCTTTGACTTGACATGCTAATCCCATCTTCCATCCAACTCTCAGCTTGCTCAAGGAAAATCTGAGATCTGCCCAAGTTGGGATGCCAAAACCCCAAGCTTTGAATCAGAAGTCATTGTGGCCATAAAAGCACTTCACCATCCTGTCAGTCTGGCTTTCTTTTTTGCTTGTTTGGGCTTGTTTTTCCCTAGCAGTTAACCTATTTTAACAAGGGCCTTGGCCTGAAAAAGCAGTTTTGCATCAAGAATTCACACACCAGCATGAGCCCTTTTCCTGGCAGTTGTTGTAATGAGTTCAGTCACTGCGTAGCTAATGACTATCCCCTACTGAAAGCCAACCAGAACACTTGGCTGCAAAGAAAATTAGATATTTCCAGTGTCATTGTTACTAAAACAGATACCTGTGAAGGATTGCTTGCATATTATGGCAAACTTCAATTGAAATGGGCCATTGCTTGCTTCATTAATATTTCAAGTGTGTTTGAATGCACTATGACAAAAACATATTACTCAGAAACAAACTCAGGTAGGAGGGAAAAAACCAAATCCCACAAATTTCATTAAATAATGAAAACACACAACACTAAACCATCCTGAGATTCAGGCCAAGAGTGGAAGAGGCAAAAAAAATTATAAACCCTGGTGTTCTACTTATAAATAAGGCAAAATTATCTATTCATTTAGGAAAAAATAATCATGCACAGCTAGACACACCAGACAAGCATATGAAAAGAAAAATGGCTTTGAAGCTGCTCCTGATAGCAAGACTAGACAGCTCAAGAAGAAAATGCTGCAATCCAGGCTTTACTTTTTTTCTTCCTCTTTTTTTAAAGTATACATGAGAAGGGCTATTACAGAAGTGGTGCAAATTAACAATTTTGTTGCATAACGTATTTGAATCTTAGAAAGAACATTAATGCAATACGGCTCCTTTTTGCCTGTACCCACACACCTCTGTTGGAAACAATTCCCAGCTCAAGGTATTCCTTATAAATCAGATATTAGCAGGGAACCAAGTAGAAGATACACCTACTACTATCCTTTTTGTCCCCAGATGGAGCATGGCCTAATAGTTTTCTGAAAATACAAGGTAGGAAGAGTTATCTTCCCTTTTAAAGTTTTGAACTAGGAATAATTAATCTAACTTGTGTAGAGAAGGTTGGTACTTATCTTTACTTGTTCATAACATCAATGTGTGTTAAGATCAAGTGTTGTAGAAATAAGGGGTTTGGTCAAAAACTTCCTCCAGGTATCTCAAAGGATCCAGATCTATGCTAGACTCAAGGCTTTCATCTGAATTTGGACAAAGCCATTGATAAACAAGAGTAAGAAATAAACCCTGTCCTAGTAGGGAGTGAAAGCACAAGCCGGGTTTTCCATCATTACCTGGAAGTGTGAAATCCCCTGTTCTAGGAGATAGCAGCTGGAACCAAACCTTCTGGAAAATTGCCCTCAGATATTATTTTTCAGTGAATGACTGGCAGTTTAGCCCTGTCACAGAGCAGAGGTGATGAAGCAGCTCCCTCCACATGTAAAATCTGAAGAGGCTTTTCTGAAGACAGGGAATTAGTTTCTTGAGACATCAATTTTTTACCATCTTTTCTTTTTAAAGTCACTGGTAAGGGGTGATGAGGAATGTCAAGCTGCAGCCTGATGATTAAGTGAAAACTGAAAAGCCCACCTGTAACACTAGTCTTGCTGTAGTAGAACATGGATAGCGCAATCAGCAGCATGGTTTATCCACTCCAAAGTTTACCACCTGCTCACAGTATTCTCTGGTTGAGAGTGGGAGGAACTCATTAGTATTTTTAGCCAAAATGTTCCTCACCAGGACCATAGTTATTTTCTCTGGCCCATCCCCCTACCTTGCTCCTGCTTAGGGAACAACATCTCTTATTTCCAGCCACACATGTTCTACATACACACAAGACATGGGGGTTTATTTTTCTGCAAAGATGGGAACATAAAAATATCACTTCTAAAGCTAAGAGACAGCAGCTTTCAACTCACTAAAGCCTTAACATCAACAAACTCTCTTTCCGATCATTAGGCCCATGGAAGAGTACAGAGAGGTTCCCAGCTACCAAAAAACATCTGGGCCACACAACAGCTGAGACCACAAGACAGAGGGTTTGCTGCCACAGTTTAGCTGCTTTTTTTTTTTTTTTTTTTCTTCCTAGGCAAGAAGCTCTCCTCAGGAGGCTCAAACTGCAGCCCCAGCAGGTTCTCAGCACTACTGGGCATAGTCAGAGACTTCTGCTGATGCCTGCAGAGGTTCTGGAGAAAATTAGGTCTCAGAACAAGATGAGAAAAAATTCAGTTGAAAAAGCAGGAATGCTAGAACAGAGAGGAGGCTTTTACCTGAGCTATTGCACTCCTCCACCCAGCACAGCTGCTGCAGCTCTACCCAGCCAAAGCAGAAACCTTCACAGGTGCCTTCCTCCTCGCTACAGACCTTTTATAGACCAACTGTTTCCCATCTCATCAGCACAATTTAAAGGGGCCAAAACTCATGGGTGCAGTAGTCTGAGTACTAGCCAGTCCTGCCTTCACTTTGCCCTTTCTGAGCATAGCCTGCAGCAGCCCCTGGGGCAAAGCCAGCTGTATGGAAGCCTTATGTTCTCCTTTTCTGCACTGGGGAAAAACTACTGTCCTTCACAGATCCATTGCAAAATAAAAACCCTCCAAACTTCTCACTGCCTCCACCCTCCCCTGCCCCCCCCACCCCCCCAAAAAAACCCCAACACCCCAGCAAAAACCCAAAGGCAGTTTCCTTCTGCCTGCACTGGGGTGCTGCCTCATGCATGAGGTGTGTCAGGATTAGTTCCATCACTCAGATTTTTATTAGGTGCTGTCTGCATGAGCACCTTAAAAAATCAAACCAACAAAAAGCAAGCACTGAGAAAAATGTCTTAAATTGAAAGGTGTTGTTATGTCCTGACTTGCTTGGTTCTTTGCCTGTATCTGAAACACCAAAAGTAAACAATTAGCAAGTATCTTTTCACAATAGAAATGCATAGGCTTGTTTCCAGAATTAGCACATCCGTGGGTAAGATGCTGTTTTTCCAGCAGTGCCGTAACAGACCCCGTGCCAAGCACCCACAAACCTAAGAGCTCATCCCTTGCTGCAGGGATGCTGCCCTGGGCTTGGGGTCTGGGCACTGCTGTCATGCCAAACACCTAGAAATTCAATGCTTTAAAACTTCTGAGTAATAGCCCAACTACTTCTGGCAGGCACTCGGAGCAAACTCGTCTGCCATCTTCTGTTCCTGAAAGGGTATAACTTCCATGGAAGAGTGTTTTCCCCGCTTTTCTTTGGGCAGGTAGGTAGGGATCAGCGAGAGGGGTTGATGTCTGGCTCCTGTGCCAGAGCCTGGGGTGCAGCCACATGAACATAGTAAGCAGAAAAACACTTGCACTTCAGGGCTTATTTACAAACAGAAGTAGACAGATAAACGATGGGTGCCAAGGCTGTGGCTTCCAGCACATGTGCTGAGAGGCATTTCCCCCAGGTCTGTTTGATGGCAATAGGAATTTCCTTCCAGAGAAAGCCTGGACTGATTTTGCATTACAGCAATGCAAAATGACAACTGCACGTGGCCATATGGCTAAAAACTCGGTTGCCTTTAGTCATATTGATGAATCACAATGTTTGCTTCATGATGGACTGGTTTAACTGGGCAGGAATAACCTTGGGTACCCAGGCAAGCTGCTTTACCTTTGTTGATGGGCTGCCAGCCACAGCTCAGAGAGCTGCTTGGCACATCTTCACATGCCCTTCCAGAAAAGGAGCAGGGATTGCAGATACAGGCAAAGGAAGGCAAAATCCAAAGTGGCATTTTCTCTGTCCACAGACTTGTGACTGAAAGGAGGACTAAGAAAAATAATCAAGAACAATAACTGCTTGACAATGGTGGCAAATTGGGTTGGTACTCTCAATGCTCCTCAATTACTCCCTACAAATGCTAATTGGAATAGTTCCTTTCTGTGGCTCAGTCAGCACAAATCTCAAAACTTGAGATGGTTTTTCTTTTTCTGCAAGCCATCTGTCATGCTAATGTGTCTTATTGATGAGAGCTGTTGCTAGTTTCCATCTTTTAGCATCATTACAAAGAGAGAGCTGTGTTTCTCCCAACCCCAGCCCTGGGTTCCTCCATGGACAGTGGTTTGGCCAGAAAAGAGCAGCTTTGCCCCTAGTCTCAGATCTGTGTTCTGCTAAGTGCTGTGTGGGGCTTATTAATATCTGAGGATGCAGGTGCCCTCCTGCAGCAGGGACCTGCACACTTCAAAACTGCTCTGAAGGGGAGCTGCAAATAAAACCCTCAGCCAATGCTTCTCTTTTCTGAGAACTGGTTTATCCTGATACCTATGACTGCATCTCAGGGTGTATTTAATGATCCACTCTCTTGCAACAGACATTGAGACAGTCTTGAGCTTCCTGAGATAGTCTCTTTTAACAATAAAAAAACGTTTTAATTTGTTTTCTTTTAGAAATACCATCAGGAAAACTCATGGGGCTTCTTAGTCTTGGCACATCCTTAGTTTATAAGTAATTTTTGAGCTCTTTCCTCCTGCCATGCTTTGGATTCTCAGAGAGCTGCTGTGGCAAGTAGGAGGATCCTCACCCAGTTTTCATACATGATGGAGATTTTCTGTCCTATGTCCCCTCCTCCAGCCTTCACCAGGCAACTTGGTCAGCTCATATCCCTTGATCCCTCTGTCCCAGGCTGTCCATTTTTATGTTGGAGCAGCCCACCTTTAGCTGCCCAGTGTTGCAGCTTGGCTGATGCAAAGCAGCTTTAGTTAAGGCAGTATTTACCAAAGGGTCAGTTCTGTCCACACTGAGGCATTCAATTCTTATCAGCAAAAATCCATATGTTATGTGTAGCTGTGTCCCCGAGGTAGCTGCAGAGACCATGCAAATCAAAGTTCAGCTGCCAGAAATCACAGCAAAGAGGTGTTTATTGACGCATCTCTTTCAACAAAATAAAAACTGCTCCATTATTCTATGATAAAGTTTCTGTCCTGGAGCTATGGACTCAGAGGAAGGCAGGATATTCCCTGTAGAAGCTCTCTCTCTTTTGGGGCATTTGCTCCCATTCTGCTCTCTCCTATTGAACAGTGTAAACACTGAGTATCCTCAATGCTAAGCAAAGGCAGGAATGTGATACCTTCTTCTTAAGTGCCATAAAAGCAGCATTTCTACAGAGCAGAAAGTCTGAGTACACTGAGGACATCAGTAATCGTGTGTGACAGCATCTGGCAACTGGAGCCTGACACCTGCAGTCAGCATTGTCAGTTGAGCTTTCCTGACAGACCAGGGACTCACAGCCACTGACAAGCGGAAAACACAGATCAAAATCAATTATTCAACTCCAAAATGCCCTCCACAGTGTGTGGGGCAAGCGGGGTGGGAAGATGTGCTGGAGTTGGTGAGGCCACCCGGGCAGTGGGTTCTCAGGCTTGCAGGAAAGCTTTAACTTGGGTATCTTCTTCCATGGTTTTGCCACTCTTCTCTAGAAAGTTCTTGATTCCTCTTTTCTGTCACCACCAGCAAGGGACTGGGTGCTGATCCCATTCCCTCCTACTCCTCCATGCTGGTTTAAGTGGCTCCTTTGCTTCTGCACTTTCTCTTGCCCTTTTCCAAGCCCACATTCTTGTTTGGCTTCAAATGTGCTGCATTTCCCCTATCACGGTACTACTTAAGTATCACTTACAGGTCCTTCTTTCAGTGCTCTAGCTCTTTCATACTCTGTTCCCATTCACAGCATTTCCCCTGTCTGCTAAGAAGTCATAAAACACCCAAATTTGTTTTTATTTTAACCCTGCCTTCCTAAGAAATTGTGAGTTGTGTGGTCAGTCCATAACACTGACTCTCTGCATGTTTGTGTGTCTAACTTTGCACGAGCACTGAGCAGTCAGTCTCTCTCCCCACCTTTTGAGCTGTTTCAGTTAAAGGTAAGATACAAGCTGGAACAATATCAGAGCGTTACAGAGTCACTGCAAATAGCTGGATGAAAGATGAGAATGCTAATGCCCCTCCTGGAGGAAGGATTACTCTGGCAATGCATCTCCACCAGACATCAGAGAATCCAGCACGAGTCACATCTCTCTCAGACACCAGGCTCAGGCTGTTATTCCACTGCTTGTGAAAATATTAGTTTCCCTATCAATTTTTTTCACATCTCTCCAGCAGACCCTGGTTTTCTGCTGATTCAGCAGTGGGGCTGGTTTAGATGAGGGCAAGAGCATCCACAAGTGATTGCACCGTGACTGCGACAGCACAGGACCAAGGTGAATGCGCTGCAAGGATGGTGATGGTGTTACATCCTCTTCACTCACTTCTTGGTCCCAAAGCAACACTTTCTGGCTTTTTACACTTTGTTGCCTGTATTAGTTGCTCCAGCCACAGACTCCTGGGCCACCAGGGCAGCAGCTTTCTCTGGTGTCGATGGGCTTATGCTAATTCTCTCTGCTCTTAAACACTATTGTGTGCCTGTATGATTTAGCTGAGCTTACCCCAGTCCTTGGAGGTTTTTTTTAATAAAAATTTTTGTTCTGGCAAAATCCTGGTAGTCTGTGGAAGTTACACTTCACTGAGGATTCTGAGCTCTGCTTTTACTATTTGAACAAAGTACTTTCCGCAGGAGGAGCACAGTTTCTAGAGGACAGCACCATCGTTGCCTCTCCAGAAGGATTTAATCAGCTTTTTCAAAAGCCTGCCTTCTCAGAAATTATCAGTGGGGCTCAGGATCACTGAGGAGCATTTACAGAATCACTGGAGTTGGAAACAGCAGTTTCTGATATAAACTCCCAGCCTTCCCTGGCTGCTGTTTCGCTGTAGGAGCAGGAGAGGGTGCTGCGAAACAAGCGGCAGGGGTTGCAGTAATGCAGCAAGGAGCAGGACCCCCAGATCTCCCCCCACATTTCTGCTAAGTGGGAGTGAAAAGATTAAAAAAAAATTCTCTGTAATACAGCTTTTTGCCATCCCAATGATGATCAGGTCAGAGTGGAAACTGCTCCATGTGTTCATTCTGCAATATTTGTATCTCCCTCAAAAACCCCAGAAAGTGTTGGTAAAACCACATTTTAAATCTTGGTTTCAGCTTTTTTTGTCTCTGGAATTAACTGTGAATTCTACATGTTGTGTCTTTCATGAAGGAAGAATGGCCAGGGGTTCTCCTGTGGCTGATAGTTAATTACCAGTCCCTACCTGGGCCAAACAGGAGCTCTGGAGCTGGCAAAAAGCATTGCTCAGAGCTATGCCAGGCAGGAGGCTGCTGTATGGTGATGTGCCATTCCACTTGGCATCCAGGTACCCTGGAGCAGTTTGCAAAGGAAACGCAAATGTCACGAGTTTTCAATGCTGAAAAGCAGTATAACATGGGCAGGGAGCACAGAGATCACACAGAGACCCCATTTTGCCCATGGAGCCTGGCTGCTGGCAAGCCCATGGGCAATAAAGATGCATTGGGCAGGGGCAGGCAGGAGACTCTGTGCCCTCAAACTGCAGGACAAGTGAGTTTTATCCCTGCTTGCATTTTGTCCCTCTACTTGGACAGAACTTTTCTAGAGCAAGAAATCCTTTGGGGTGTTGGGGAAGAAACACCCCAGTGTCAGCAGTTTAGTGATGCTGGGTGCTGTCACACAGCCCAGTCCCATACCTGCATTGCAAATGCTTCTGTGAGTATTGACCATTGCCATTGGGAGCTGCTGAGCTGTTTTTAAGAGCCTGCTCTCCTGCAGCCACAGATGTGAGCACATACAGAGACATCAGTGCAGAACTGGTCTCCTCAGGGTAGTTACTAAGGAGCTATCTTGGCTACTCATAAATGTTTCAGTCTGTGGGGCTTCCCTCTGTGAAGGTCTCTCAGGCCCCTTCCAATGAGCACTTGCAGGTGGCACAGATGTGATGCTGGTTGGTCTGTGGGCTGGGGGAGCTCTCTGCATCCATTTGGATGATGAATACTTGATACTGTGAGTGCTGCAGCTGGGATGCCACAGAAGCTGCTGGTCTTCCCAGGCCAGCTGCCAAGCCTCAGGCTGCACCCAGGACATGGGAAGCAACCCAAGAGCCTTAACAGCAGCACTGCTCTAGGGCTGAAGATGAGACCCGGAGCTTCTCTTTAGCAGTTGCAAGTTTTGGTTGAAGTTCGTCCCATTCCAGCACCTTCCAGCCCAGCAGTGTCTTTGTCCACAACACTGGAGGGTCTTTTTGTGTCCAATGCTATGACCCATGATCTCTCCAGCCTCTCTCTCCTGTTTCAAATATCTGGTGCTCAGTTGCAGTGTTAACTGTGAAAATTGGTAACTCAATCCCTGAGAGATTTGGGCTTCCTAAGGGTTTGTTACCCTTTCACCCTTCCCATGGGTTACTCCACCAATAAAAAGCCATTGCCTCTGGAGTGAGATGTGTAGATAACTTCTGGACAGGTATAGGGTTAGCCAGTGGGAACATGTAATGGTTTAGTGAACTCACCTATGACAGCCCAGTCTGAAGGTCTCCCAGCTTGACTAGGACAGTGGAAGACAAAAGGTGTGCATCATTTATGTGCCAATCTTTTAATTGGTTTGCCTAAACAACCCCTGACCATTCCAAGTTTTAATTGTTACTCTGAGCTAAATAAAACCTAATTTATTTTCAAGCATCTTTCCCAACATCTTGAAACACCCAACCACCCAACAACCAAATACCCTCCAGCAAATGGGACAGGTTGATGGACCTATTTTGATCTACTTTAAATTGCATTTTAACTTTCCCAGCCTCTTGGTTAGAAAATGTGGTAGGAAGCCCCATTCTTTCTAGCTCATTTTTAAACTTCTGCCTGTTTCAGGCTCATTTTTTCTGGCAGTGCAGGTCCCTGAGACAGCTCTGACATCCCTCTTATGGCAGTTTCTATAAGCAGCTGGGGAGGGAGCATCCTGCCAAGAGGACCTCAGTGCTAATTACCATGCAGTGCAAACAAAACATTAAACCTCCAGAAAAACAACATTATTAATTATCTGTATACATACAAAGGACAACATTTCACCCACAGTTCCCAAAGTACCTACATGCCAATCAATAATGTAGTTTCTCTTTTTACAGAAGGACCTGGGGCTGTTGATCAACAATGGCTAAACCTGAGCCAGCAGTGTGCCCAGGTGGCCAAGAAGGCCAATGGCATCCTGACTTCTATTAGAGATAGCGTGGCCAGCAGGACCAGGGCAGTGATTATGCCCCTGCTCTCAGCACTGGTGAGGCTGCACCTCAAGTGCTGTGCTCAGCTTTGGAGCTTTTGAACTACCAGAAAGATATTGAGATGCTGAAGCTGAATGCTGGAGCTATTGCAAAGGCGTGTAGCTGGGGTGCTGAGGGCCATGGGTTAGTGGTGGGCTTGGCAGTGTGAAGGGAGGGCTGGGACTTGATCTAGAAGGTCTTTTCCAACTATATGATTCTATGATAAATAGGGAATCTGAGAGGTAACCATAGGTTACCTCAGAGGTATATTTTCCCCCAGGCTGCAGCCCCATGCATGCTATAGGTCACTGCAGAGGGTACCTATGGGATGACCCCTCAGTCCCTTGAAAGCAGCTCTGATTTACCCTCCAAAAATTTTACCAGGCCAGATGAAAAGGTGGATGCTGCTCCTGAACACACTGATCTGCACTGAGTGGAGTGAATGGCTGTTGTACTTTAGTACCTCATTTTCTCTCCTCATGCAAAGCGACTCCCAGCTTGCTCAAGAGAATGACAATTGGTAATATAGGCTTGGAAAAAGGCAAATATACCAGAGCTGATGGGAAAAGGTCAGGGGAAAGAAAAGAAAAAGCCCCCAGGAATGTGGAGGTGGCAGTGTTACAATCTCAGGCTGTCATCGATTTAACGTTATTAAGCAACTCCTCAAAATAGCAGCCATAATTATTCCTATATGGAGCTCAACCTGCAGAGCTTTAAGCACTTTCACTCCTCTCCTGCTCCACTCAGCTTTCCTGCACCCAAAGTGGTTGTTTGGGGCTCCAGGTCCATGTCAGAGGAGGGAGAAACCCACCTGTCCAGCTGTGCCCTGAAGAAACCTGAGCATCAGCCCTAAGCCACTTCCATCTCTGTTGCCATGAATGTAGGTTTTGTTGCATTTTTAATTGTAAAGATGTATTTACATGAATAAAATACAGCTCAGCTGGGGATATGACCTACTTTCATGGAAAGATAAAACAGCTGCAGGTTTATATCTCTATTTAATTTGTTTCAACTGTTCTAAGTCAGAGAGAGCTGCTGAAGTAGATCAATAGGAAACCCACAACCACTGGGCTGCTTCTCTCTGTAAATAATCACTTTCTGATTGAAGTGACTGGGAGCTGCCACATTTCTGTGACAGAGCCTTTAACCTTCATATCAGTGGAGCAGTTTTGACAGTACATAATTGATACAGAAATAAATTTCATAGGGATTTTAGATGTACATGTTCTGCACTGCTAGAGAGGTCTTCTCTCTCCATCTAAATTATGAATAATGCTACTAAATAATACATAATCCTCTACTCCTGGATGAACAGGGGTCATCCCAAAGTTCGTTAAGCCCAGTGGGAAGTGGGGATGCTCTATCAAGAAACAGAGCCTGTAATTCCTGCTAGAATGAAAACCAGTTTGCTTTTCAAGGGTAAACAGGAGCTTTCACTCAGGTATTTGAACTTGTCCAGCATTGAAGCAAGGTAGCTTTAAAGCCCATGTTATTGCGATGCAAGATGTTAGCTGGGTACGATGGAGCCTCAAGTGCCACAGGATGCTTGACTTATCCCCTCACAGCAGCCTTTGATGGGCTGAGCTGGAGAAAGATTAAACCAGCACTAAGGCCCACACAGCACTCATTTATGCTAAATCTCAACACCACAGATTTACTTATTAAACATAAAGACATGAGCAGGATCTGACCTGTACCAACATGACAGCACACTGAGAGTGACACTGATAGTGTCTCCTTGCCCCACGAAAGTGAAATCACTGAGCTCACCTCCAGAGAAGCTGAGTGACACTTTGGTACTTATTCAAATTAGCTGTTATTAATTAAATAACACCTCTCAGCTCTTTTGGCAGATTGCCCTCCTGAAGTTGCAGTAGGAAGCTGGCATGTGTCAAGGTACCAGACAGATGTGAGAACATCAGGGTTACATTCTTGTGAACATGTACCTCATTAAAGATGTTGTCACCATATGAAAAATAAGACATTTATGGTCCTGTCTCTTCACTATCTCCTCTTTTGTGCCTTCCAGCTTCTCTGTCACAAAAGTCCACCATCGGGTGCTTTTAAAGATGTCCACAAAGGCAGCTCCTGTTCAGCAGATCTTTGCTGGGGTGTAATTTTGGCTCCAATATGAATCCTGCTGGTGTCCAAGGGATTTCAATCCATGCTTACACACTTTGTCAATTAGCAACAGAGAGCTGAATCTCAAGTCTGGGGGTTTGTCTACATTCAGATTGGTGGTAGTTGGGTCTAGGTGGATTAACAGGGACTTTGCTCCAAAAGCAGCAATCTGAACAGAACCCCAACACACCAGTTCATGTAGCCCTTTGAGCAGTCTGAACTGCAGTAGCCTCAGTTTAATCAGCTGCAAATGTGAACAGGCCCAAGCCATCAAACACCCCTATACCTCAGTCATGCAGGGTTTGCTTCCTAAGGGAGAAATGAGTTCACACTGGCCTAACATTAAAGATTAAAAGCAGCTGCCTCTCATCACAGCCAGAAGATTTATCTGGAGCCTATGACAAAAATGATGGCTGATTGGGGAATAACCTTCAGTGCTGTTGGCTGCATATTTTCAAGCCATATTAATCACAATTTGTGTGTGAATACTTCTCCTTTCACTGGAAATGGAGAGAGGAGTGAGGCTTGGGGATTTCTCAGGTAGTTTGATTATATATGCTAGACCAAGCCTGCAGAACACAAGACAAAACTGCTCAGGGCTTGAAAACATCCTGTTAGAGGCAATGTATTCCTCAAATACAACCCTTGGGACAGGAGTCTGGCAACACAGCTGAGAGGGGTTAAAATTTTTGTTGAAATACTGCTTTCCTGGGTTGCAAATTGCAATAACAACAAAAAGAATCTCTCCCTCACAAAGTTTACTAGAAGTCTGAATTGGCCAGAGATTCAAAGATGAAGTGGTGTGAAAACAAGAGGGAGGTTGGCATGGTGATGCAGCACACTAACCACAGCTGCTGTGGTGATGGGCACCAGGCTATAGGACAGCAATGCTGATAGTGCCATCTCCTCATCCATCTCTGTTTTCATTGGATTCATCTGTGGCAGAAGCCAATGTGACTGTCTGACCTTTCCTTGTGTAACCCACAGGGACACAGCTTAACAATGTGCTCAGCATGGCAGTGCTTGCCACTGAAAGCAATGGGACCTGGGCATATCTTTTGCTAATGAGACATTTTTTGCAGCTATGGGAGGGGGCAGGCAGTCCCATGGCACCCAGAGCCAACTCTCCTTTCCTCTCAAAGCTTAGCTTTGGAGGGCTAGCTTGCAATTAAAGACACACAGGGTAATTGCTGTAGCCATCACCTACCCATTATAAACACTGCCTGCTGAGGTCATTGTGATCCAAAATCTAAGATATATAAAACCTTATAAAGATAAAGCAAAAAGGCATCTCTTCCCTTTCTGTAATCTACTGTATCCATGGGAACAGGTTGCAAGTTGATATCTACACAATAGAGATAGATAGAAATCCTGCAGCGTGAAGAGAAAAGGTCAGCTGAGCCCCCTGGTCATGGCAGGACATGTGGGGTGGCACCCCCAGAGCAGTATGTTGGGGACAATCTGCTCCCCAGCCCACGAGTCACAGCTTTAACATGTACAGGACAGCTCTGTTCAGCCAATTTGCAGAAAGAAAAGGGAAAGAGCTCATGTGGTGCTCAGGGAGGGAAAGCTGGAGGAGCAACCCAGCCCATGCAGCACAGGATGCTACAGCAGGATGAAGGAGAGCTCAGGAAGCCCTAAAACTGGACCAGAAAAAGGGAGGAGGGAAAAACCTTCTGGTTAGGTGAAAATGTCAGTCTTTTCTGATGGAGGAATAAAAAAAAAAGTGCATAAATAAATGGATCTCATAAGGAAGAAAGAAAGAAGCAGAAAATAAATGTTTCTCAGCTACCTCTCATTAGTGGAGGAGTATTTATTTGGGTGAATAGTTTGCCTGTTCACACAGCATCCCAACCATGGACATGCTGGTTCTGTACAGCTAACAAGCTATCAGCAGGGAGGAATAACACTATTTAGTTTCTTAGCACACCTTGAATAACCCATAGGGCTCCCTCACATTTGGGAAAATGAATGCACAACCCTGAAAAACAGTATTAATAATGTAACACAAGGACATGTGAGCAGAGCACTGTGTATTAGAAACCCCCAAACTGCATACACCATGCCCAAGTCAGCTCTTTTACCCTGTCACAGTGATATGTGGCTGAAACCCATCCTAATAAAATACCTTTGGGTCTTGTCTGCTCAAGGATGATGAAAGACAGAGGTCTCCAGTCTTGCATCCAGAGGAAGTAACAGCAAGTGCCAGCTGTAGGGATTTGCTCTTCCCCTACTCACCCAAGCAGCAGCTCCATGCCACTCTCCTGAGCAAGAGCAGGACCAGATTGCCTCAAAACACTGGCCCCAACCACCTCACCTCACTACAGCAGCGGTTTTACCAATAGCCAAAACAGCTCAGCAATGCTCTCAGTCTGCTTCTCTGTCAATAAGGGGTTACTGCCTCATGGGAGCTCTTACCTTACCTTCACCTTCCCAGCAGCTCCTCACATCCAGCAGCAATAGAAGTGCAAGAAAGGCAGCACTGGAGGGTATTGCAGTCAGACCTTTATATAGATTTGGGGAGACAGAGAGATAGACATTTTTTCTTCCCCACAGTGCGAGGAAGGGCTCTGGAGTCATAAATTGCTCCAGCAGCAACTGAGGGAGAACGTGACCCAGCATAGCCTCATTATTCCTGGCTACTTAATTACTTCTTACAATTGGTCTCTAATGAACCTCTTGCAGCCATACCTCATGATTCAATAAGGGTTTTCAGGCCACTTTTAAATAACAGGCAGATGGAACCTATTCCCACCAGAACCCCACCACACCTGGGGCCATGGAAATGATGTGGAAGGATGCAATGAGAAAAGCATGTCCTGGAGGTGGGAGGGGACATGGTGGTAGAGAGGAGCTTTCATGTCCTGGGAGATACAGGCCAGAAAATGCCTCTACAGAAGAGGCATTTAATTAAAAAAAACCCAAACAGAAAGGGGAAGGTGGCTCCCAGGTCTCAGGGTACCTGGCTTCCTGACCAGCCTCCCCATAACCTGTGCAGGCTGAGGGCTTGCTCACCTCCTACATGCAGTTTCTTCAGTTGCCATCCCTCCCTCCCAGTGCCATGAACTCCATATGGCACCTGGGCTGTGGGATGGATGTGTGTGCTGTGTGGGAGGCCGGTGGCAAGGACACAAAAAGCTTCAGCCTGCTGCAGCTCTGAGCAGCACCAGGGAGCAGCCAACTGTGTGTGGATTGGGCAGCACTGGGTTTCTATTTAACCCTTAATCCCAGTTAGCTGCTCTAATGCTATAGTTCAGACACAGCCACATTCACTGAGTGTCTGATATTCATGCAAAATGAGCTTATTTTGGCTTCTAAGTGCAAACGGTTTTCTGCAAACAGTTTTCAGGCCAGCAAGTACCTTCCCACGGGCCTGGGAGCAGCTTGACTCGTCCCATCAGCAACACAAGGGTTGAGTTTAAGGACTTCAGTCTTTTAGTTTAAACTAAAATCCAGTTTCTCCTCAAACTCCACTTTTCATTTCTTGCAATGCAAATGACAAAGAACACAACACAAGGCCAGCACTGAAACAGAGGTGGGAGAGAAACCAAAGGAAGCAGCTACAGGGAGTGAAGGATGCAGTATAACAGAGATTAAGGTGGGATGAAGCCATGCCAGAGTACCAGGAGGAAAGGTGTATAAATTATGAGTAGGTGTCACAGGGGGGTACAACATTTATTTACTGAGTGCTTATTTCTGTGAAGAACACCAGCCCCAGGGTGACATTGTGGGGAGAGTGACCTTGCAGGGTGGTTGAGCTCTGCAGCTCACCCAACCACCTTGCCCATGCCACACTCATGGCTTTGTGTGTCAGAGGCTCTGGAGGAGTTCCTCCATAGGCATTAAAGGTGTGGTACTGGAATTTACAGGTCCACAGACATCCATGCTGAAGCTGCTGCCACGCTAGGCACTGTTAGAGGGACAGCAACACCACTGCTGCCTGTGCTTTACCAAGCACCACGTTTTCTTGCCTAAATCAGCATTCACTGAACCAACAGCACTTGACAGATTTCTCCTGGCAATGCTGCACTTGTGAAGGGCTTGTGCTCACTGGATGAATGTGTGAACTCCTGGGCTCACAAATGCAGCCACATGATAATAATCTCTCCAAGGAATTAAAATAATTACTTTTCTAATTTGCCCCTAGACTCTGCTGAACCTTCTGGGACCTTGAGGAAGGCATGAAGTGTTTTTTTTTTCCATAACTTCTGCTTATGTAGGAAGACATTTTAATTTATAAAATGAATAATTCTATCTTTAATTAGTACAAAGGAAAATTCCACTCAGGGACAGAGACATCTCCTGATGCTGCACAGGATTAACCACACTAAACAACTCCCCAGTGTAGAGGAACATGGCTGTGTGGGACAGCTGTTGTGCCTCTGAGCATCAGTGATTCTGGTGATCCCAAAAGTCTCTCTTCCAAGAAGGACTGAGAATATAAAGTCTCCATCAAGGGGAAGATGCAAAGGCAACTGCCCATGAACCAACAGAAACCACTAACATCAAGCTCAGCAAACTAGACTGGGCTCTGGGAACTGTAAGATCACTGCTTGTGAACTCCAGTGCTTTCTTGGAGCTTAATTCACATCAAATATCAAGATTCCAGGGGAAAACTGATCGTTTATCTGGCTGGGCTGAACAGATGAGGATCAGCAAGCTTCGTCACTGGATGGCGAGGCTGGATTTTGCTTTAATGCTTGAACCTGCCCAGCAACAGACCTGTTGTGTTGTACTTAGAAACTGGGCTTTAAGAGGAGAAAACAGATCCTTGAGGATACTATAAAAACTAAAGGTAAATACAACTGTGTCTAGAAAAAGATGCCTTGGTTTTAAAACTTAGCAAAGGAGGAGACAGTGACACCAGAGACACACTAGGTATATGTTACCTGCTTATCTAAAGGAACTAGGGAGAAATGAAACCCATTGAAGAGTTGGGTGGATGTACACCTGCATTGAGGTCCCATGGGACAGGCATCAGGCAGTGCAAACAGTGGTGCTGAGCCAGGACTTTGAACTTACTTTGGAGTAGTTTATAAATAATAAACAATAAATAGCAAATAATACATAATAACTGTCAAGTATGAAATAATAACGAAGAGGTGCAGTGTTCATTACAAGGTATGCCAGAAGTGAGGTTAAAAGTACATATATTCTATTTGTTTTAATGACAGTAAGACAAAACAAGCTGAAATATACCAAGAATCCCTGGAGGGCTTTGTTTTGCAGAAAGGAAATTTTCAGAAAGGTTGGAAATAACAAGAACAGAAATGAAGTTTGGATAAAGCTGTTTCTCCTGCGAGGGGTCAAGCTCGTGCTTGCACGAAGGAGCACAGCCTCTTCCTCTCCTGCCCTGCGTCTTCAAGCAGTGATGCTCTTACCCTGGCAGCTCTCCAGGACCAAAATGCCAAAGCAGTATATGAAATTTTAAGACTTAAAAACCTCAAAATAAGGTTTATACACACACACACAGACAAAAAGCAGCTAAAATACCATTTCCTTGCCAAAATTAAATATAAGCCAAAGACCCCTCCTGGACATGTTCCTATGCAACCTGATCTAAGTGAACCTGCTTCTGCAGGGGGGTTGGACTAGATGATTTCTAAAGGTCCCTTCCTATCCTACCATTCTATGATTCTATGACTTTGCTACAGTGGGCTAGTGCTATTCATTTCAGCTACATCACTTTACCCTGCTTTGGGATCTTGCCTTTCACCACAATGACTTGCACTACTGGCCATGATTTCCCCTAAATCCTGTGCCTAATGTTTCCTATGGGAATGTTTTAGGTAGTTTTCCACTCTATGTTGCACTGGAATTCTCTCAGTCACTCTTCTAGGGTGGCAGAGGAAGTGTTGAGTGTCTGAACTCCCCAATAGCCTGGATACCTCAGGGCTGTAAACACTTCCAGTCTAACACGAGATTATTTAAGCAACAGTTTGCAAGTTGCCACAGAGAAACAACAACCTGCTTGTGTCTGAACCGGCTGAGGTATAGTGGAGAAAGATGGCTATTTCCCATTTCAACTTGGTTTAGGTGATACCCAGCAAGGAGAGATTCCAATCAATAAAGAGTGAATCAAGACAAAAGTTGCATTTTGCTGCTGGTGGCTGGTGCTTTGGCCAGGACATCTGTAATTACATTATACAGTCAAATGCACAAACTTTTGCAACCTACCTAAACCAAACAAAAAAAAAATACACTTTCTTTTTCTTAGTTTTACTCTATTTTCTTTTGCCTACTCTTGAGTCCAGCCCTGGATTTCTCCTCCAGGCAGAACTGCTGTTTGCTCAGCGGGATGAGCTGAACGAAAAGGACTTTGGAGAGATTTGTAGTTATGCAGGGAAGAGTAAAAAAAACCACCCAAACAACCCAAACCCAAGAAAGGAATACCTCCCAATTCTCTAGCTTACATTATTGGTTATATAACCGATCTCTCTGGTTATATTTATGCTCCTATAAATAGAGAATTGCCCTGAAAGTGTGACCTAAAAAAACCCAAATGACAAATGAAGTTGGGACAGGGTGACCATGGGCGCTGGGGCAGGCGCAGGGGCTCTGGGGCTCAGCATGGGGACGAGGACATCTGGTCGTAGTCGGGGCACTTGAGCAGAGCTGGGTAGTTACTGTTCATCTGCAGGGACGCCTCGCTGGAGATATCTGAAGGGCTGCGGCCCCGTGCCCACGCATCTGGGTGCAAGAACTGCCCTGAGTAGTCGGAGCAGTTGCTCAGACGGGGCCGGTAGAAGCCGGGGTGAGGTCGGTAGATATCCTCAGCCGTGTATCGCTTCATGAAGAGGTAAACAGACATCACCCCGGCACTCTGTAGGGGAGAGAGACACGGCCTGGTGCTCAGCATGCTAAATGTCTGCCTTCTCCATCCACCACCCAAACACAGAGAAAAGAGAAACTGCTTTCTTTGCTCTGCTGACAATGCACAAGGGCTCTCCAGGACAGTTACTTCACTGCCCTGTGCTCTGGCTCCTAGCAGTAAATACCGTGGCATTACTATGTCTCCTCCTCCTCTGCATTTCATGCTCATCATCAAAGGGTGATCAAATACCCCATGAGTGCTCCAGGCTTAGGGTCTGTCCCCACTGTCTTCCTCCATACTCTATATTACCCACCTGCCCTCACAGCCAACTTTAAATCCTGAGACCTCTTTTTCCTCACAGCCTTAATGCCGTCCACCCGCCCTGAGAACAGGATACACTCATTACAGGGATGTGAGAACTCCTGGGTACCTCTGTGAGAAGGAATGAGATGGCAGAGAAGGCAAATGACCATCCATATTTGTAACTGAAGAATGTTTCCGAGTCCTTAGTCCTGTTCAGCATCTCGTCGTTAATGCTGGATATGTAGAGGACCAGCCCCACAACGAGCGAGAGACCTGGGCAGAAACCAAGGAAAAAGATCATAGATTTGTTTAGTTGGAAAAAACCTTTAAGAATATTGAGTCTCAGCTCTCCCCTCACCCTGCCAAGCCCACTACGATAACCCATGGCCCTCAGCACCTCAGCTCCACAGCTTTGCAATAGCTCCAAGGCTGGGCACTTCCCCAGCTCCCTGGGCAGTGTGGGCTGTTGTCTAAGAGGGAAACAGTTCTGCCTTAGCTCCAATCTCAACCTCCCCTGGGGCAACTTGAGGTTGTTTGCTCTTGACTTATCACTTGTTACTTGGGAGCAGAGACTGATTCCCACCTCACTCCAACCTCCTGTTAGGGAGTTGCAGAAAGTGATCATGTCTCCCCTCAGCCTTCTCCAGACTAAACACCCCCAGCTCCCTCAGCTGCTCCCCACCAGACTTATGCTTCAGCCCCTTCCCCAGCCCCGCGGCCCATCTCTGGACACACTCAAGCCCCTCAGTGTCTTTCCTGTAGTGGGAGTTCAACACTGAACACAGCACTAGAGGTGCAGCCTCCCCAGTGCTGAGTACACGGACACAATCACTGCCTCGGTCTTGCTGCCACACCACTGCTGATACAAGGTGTTTTGCTGAGGAATCTCCTTCCCATAAGACCTGACTTGTGGGTGAAGGTGTACGACTAGAAGTGTGCTTGCAGTAACATGAAAGGAGCTGATTCCCTGTAGAGCTAACGCAGGGCACTCCTCTCATTTCAGTCAGACCATTACCTGCTTAAGCAAGCCTGTGTGCACCTGGTAGGAGCTGGCTTCAAAGCTCCCTGTCACAGCTATTTGTTTAACACTAGCACACCTCCATGAATAAAACATTCACTTGTCTCCTGTAGAAACCTCCTGTCTGAACAGTCTGAAGTTTCAGAGAGGAGGCTGTGGGGCCGAGCCGGGGGTCCCTGTGGGTGATGACTCCAAGGAGGTTAGGAGAACACCAGCAGCTACAAAAGCAAAACATGCTCTGTGCTCAAAGATTTCCAGGAGAAAAATCTGTCTAGTAAAACGCACCTGACAGGATGAAGAATATTCCCGAGACAAAGGCAAGGATGGTCCTGTGAGGCCGGATGTGTCCAATGTTGCTCAGGATGAAGCCGATGAACATGAAGAAGAGGCTGACCAGAGGGAAGGGAGTGGCAGAGCGGATCATCTCTGAAGAGAGAGGGGCGGAGGAAAGTGAGAACAAATCAAGTCTCCCACAAAGAAAGAGAAACGATCTCAGCTTTGGGAGGTGGCCCCAGCCCTGCTGCTGCTCTCTGACCATGTTGTGTCCTTCCTTGCTCCTGGTTAAGGTGGGTGTCCCTGCACTGCACCCCAGCCCCTGGCACGGGTTCCCTGCTTCGGCAATGAGCTGAGTAAAGAGGTGACTGACTGTGGAAATGTTTGCTTGTGCTTGTGTTCTATGTGGAGTGTTACATAGCAGAAAAAAAAAAAATCAGAACCCGCATTTTTCTTTATCTTAGCTGCAAAAAATTGTTTACTGAACACTTCAATTTATTAAGTCAGAAAGGACTGCAAAATGCATCGTGAGAGCTGCGACACTCCATCCTTAATTCATCCCTCTATGCAGTGGGTAAAATTAACTGCTACAGAATAAACACAGCTGCAAATCAGAGAGGAGACCATAAAGCCAAACACTTCCATGAACATCAGTGCTGAATAGCCAGTGACAGGAAATTGCCCAGTTTTCAGCCAATCTGAGCATCCTGCCCTTACAAAGGGATATCCCCCAAAGCTTAGGAGTGCACTTTGTAATCCATACAGTAAAACTGCAGCCTTGTGTGGCAGCACTGTGACGGAAGTAGAAGCTGCTCTGGCAAAGACAAAAAAGGGATTTTTTGGGGGTTCCCTAGTGACCCTTTGGTGCTTGGCAGGACGCAAAGAGTAAGACCCAACCAAATCACTTACTCAGGACATTGACAGTGGATTCAGAGGTCAGCTGGATGTTCATGGGCATGACGTACTCGATAGTGAAGCACCGGCCACGCTCTTCACCTGCAGCAGACAGACAGCGTCACACCTGCAGGGTGTTTGTCTTTATTTTTTGGGTGGGGGACACAGTGACTTTAATTTCAATGTATGCACAAAAGCAATCTCGCTTTTTATTCCTGTTTCCATCTTGTGTGTTTTGGGGTTGAAGGAAAACCTCTCCTATCATCTCTCTTGCACAACAGGATTCCCTTGTATATGAAAGAGAGAATCCTTCAGGAGAGTTTAAGGAGACCCCAGGGTAGTAGCAGAGCTCCTCACTGCCCTGACTTTTTCAAAGCAGCAGCTGAAACTTTGTGACATTTCAGATCGGTCACTTTGAGATTCCCATTTGCTTGGGTTTTGTTCAACTCTGTCCCTGCAGCCAAGTTGCTTCATCAAACTTGGCTCAGAGGGAGGGACCGGCCCAGCTGACCTGAATCTAAATGCTGCAGGGACAGAAAGGAAATGTTGAGCTGCTGGCCAAGCCCATGGCTGTGGCACTGGGACAGAGTGGGACAGAGGACAGCAGGATCTGGCATGGTAGCAGCAAACTCACCCAAAACCAGCATACAAAGGCACATTTATCCATCTGACTATTACAGCTTGGCATGAAGTGATGGCATTACTCAGGTTGTACTTTAGTTTGAATGCAAACTTCAAAATGACTTGTAAAAATGCCACTTTCCCCAGCCCTTTCCTGCAGTGTGACGCTGACACCCAGCATAGGGTGGGAGGGAGGCCATACCTGCCAGAAAGCAGACCCTCCAAAGCCCCGAGTGCAGTGACAGTTTGATTTCCACCGTCTGGTTTTGGGGCTGGACGATGCCTTCCTCCAGGTAGAGCCAGTAGTCAGTGCTGACAGAGATGCCGAGGAGGCCGAGGCCGCAGACGGCGAACACGCTGCTGAGCAGGGTCAGCGCCTTCCTGCCACAGGCACTCATGCCCAAGAGCATGGGGGGCCAAGGTGGCAGCGGGAGCGGCTCCGGGAGAGGGGATGTGCCAAAGCTTTGCCCTCTGCCCTGAATTGCTTGGATAGGTCGAGCTGAAAGAAGCCATTAAAACAATCACAGCGGGCCCTGGCAGATGGAAGGTTTGAAACAAATCCCACCCGACTGCTGCCCTGTGCCAGCGCAGGGATGTGCTGAAGGCCACGTGCCGGACTGGGACTGACCCCAGGATGGGATGTCTCGGAGCAGCTCATTAGCTCCCATTTTATTTGCTGTAGGTGAATTCCTGCTGCTCCAGCTAAACCTAGTGCTCCTGTCCCTGAGGTTGTAGCCCAATCACCGTATATGCCATCCCCAGAGCCTTATCTAAGGGCAGCAGCATGAACTGTATCTGCTCAGCACAGGAACCTGTTGACGTTCACGGGCACTGCACAACAGATCAACAAAAACACAACAAAACCCACTCCTGAGCAGCTCCAGTCAGCACTTCACTCCCCTCAACATTGTCATCTTAATTCTTCCATGGTAGATTTACCCACTGGGGAATCAAGATACTGATTTTGCAAGCATTTATGCATGCTGAAATGACACAATATCTTGCATGTTTTTTTTTCTTTTTATTGTGCTTCCTAGATCAGAGCTGCCAGTGTCAATGTGGGCTGAAGGCAGAGACTGAACTGGTCCCATCTGAGCTTGTGCTTCAGGGGGACATAGGGAAATGGGGCCAGAGCGATGCAGTCAGATACTGGGCAAATGACAAAGAAGGAGGCAAAATCACTTCGCTCATTGCCATGTTGTTTATGGATGGACTCTTTGTCCCCAGAAATCAGAGCTCTTGATGCATCAGAGAAAAAGTTAAAATCACATGAAGGAGGGGAAAAAAAAGCCTCAGAAATGAAAGATTAAAGGAATAAGAGCAAGAAGGGAAAGATATGTGCGAGAAATGGTCTTCTGGGGAGTGGGAATGAGGCAGATTGCACTATTGACTACTCTTTTAAAGGCAGTATGAATCACAGATAAGTGCCATGTCATGTATATTTTCCCAAGCTCATTTTGCTCTTGTTCAGCACTGCAAACAATAAGGAAAAGAAAACATAAACCTAGCTAGGCAACAAAAGCTATGAGATTTCACCCACTAGCAGTGGGATTGACTTCCTTGGGCTCCCTTTAAAATTGCACCAGCCTCCTTCACACCACATGAGGTTTCATGGGACAATAAATAGGAGAAGGCTAGAGGCAGAGCATGGCCTTCCCCTGCTGTATCCCACTGCATGGGAAAGAGAGAAGAGTCCTCCTAAACACACATTCCATTTGAAACACTTATTCCCAAAATAATGATGGATAAGCAATAGAGCCAGGGCAGGTATGTTGTACAACTCTCTGGGTGTTGGCTTTTGAACCTATGCAGGCATAACATCCTCTTTGGAAGAGGACTCTTGATGTTATCACTGTGGTAAAGGTGGTGGGATTTAGTGATTAAATTGAACTTGTCCAGGCCAGGAGATGACAGCACTCTGTTCTGATATGCCTGAGTGGGAGAGCAGACCAGAGGAAGGCTTTTTTTCTTGTACCTCTGATGTAAATATATTAATGCCTACTTGCTTGCTCAGAGATGCCAAAAGTCCTCACGGCTTTCACTTACTACACTCGAAAGCCTCGGAAGATAATGTTCTGACATAGTCCCCTTATGATTAATATGAGCAGATGAAGCTGATAGTTATTTCTTGTTGCTGAACTGCCTGTGAGCTGAGGTCTCTCAGGGAGCTCTGTGCTCTAGCAGAGCCCATGCCCAGCACATTTATAGCACAAACATACCTCATCAAACTCCCTGACAGCCCAGTGCTGGGCCAATCCAGCAGCATGTTTCATACAAAGCTGATGGGAAGGAAACTCGTAGCTACTGTGAAGTTCAAATAATTGCACTTACTGAATGGATGCAATATCCAAGGACTGTCTGCACCTTTAGCTCACTGCTCAGGGCAGCAATAAGATGCAAAAGCAGGGAATCACAGAATCACAGGGTGGTGGAGTTGGAAGGGACCTTTAGAGCTCATCCAGCCCAATCCCCTGCTAAAGCAGATTCCCCTGGTGAGAGGGCACAGGAACGTGTCCAGGTGGGTTTGGAAACCTCCTGAGAAGGAACCTCCACACCCTCCCTGGGCAGCCTGGACCAGAGCTCCCTCACCTCGGCACCAAAGCAGTTTCTTCTCATGTTCCAGTGGTACTTTGTGCCTTCCAGCTTGTACCTGTTACCCCTTGTCCTGTCACTGGGTGCCACAGAAAAAAGACTGGCCCCATCCTCTTAACTGCTGCCCTTCAGGTATGTATTGGTGTTGATAAGGTTCCCCCTCAGTCTTCTCTAAGCAAAACTGCCTCAGGTCTCTGGAAGAGTTTCAAATTCTTGATTGAAAGAGAGAAAGACACTTTTATTATCGCATCCTACCCCGAGTCCAAAGCAGAGAAGTACATCTTGGTAGGAAGCAGATGTACTTGCACCCTGAAGCACTGCAACAGCTCTGACAATTCTCTTCCATATGAAATTAAGAATTTGGCTCTTCCTACGTTCACACTGAGCTGTTTCCCAGAAGGTACCGACCTACAGGAAGGGAGTGCTGTCACTTACAGACAGCCCAGGCAAATGCTCCAGCTCATACTACTGCAAGATTTCCACCTTTGGCTTTGCTAAAGGGACTAATTTTTGATGTTATTTAACATTTCCCTCAGCTCAAGAAAAGCAGGATATATTCCCAGGAGGGACAATTGCCTGCTAGGGGTGTGAGGAGCAAGATACACAGAGGAGATGCTCAGATTCTTTTTTCTCCTGAGGATTTAGGAAGTGGCAGCTAAAGAGGAAACTGGTAGCTATGGGGCAGAGAAGCATAAGATAGCCCTGTACCTTGATAGCTTAAGAAGCATCTTACTGTGAGGGGGACAGATCTGCACAGAAATGTAGATGTTAGGACTTTACTCCTTCACTGGATGGGAACATGCTATTTCCCAGGGAATATTCTCCCTAAATCAGAGCAATATTTTCTACTTGCTGCCTCAAAGTGAACAGCGTTTACTACAGAGTGTCTCATCCCTCTTGGCATTCTGGTGCCAAAATGGTAAAAGGAGCTGCAATCTATTCTTGGCTCATGTATCATCAACAACCATCCTCCCTGCACACTTTCGTTAATAAGGAGCCAAAAATCAAAGTAGGGAGTATGTGAAGTTGCACATAAAGCCATTCAGAGATAAATGGCTAAGTATTTCCTGTGATGTGTTGTCCATCAACACCAGGCATTGGAAAACATGCCCATTTGGTATCATTGATATTGGTCACTGGGGTGACTCTAGCAGCAGGGAGAGGGGTTGGGCGTCACAGTCACACCTCTCAATTGCCTCATTTATTTTCCCTTGCACACTTCAATTTCCATGTAATCACAGATGCATTAGAGAGTGATCTCTGTTACTGCCTTGCTGGCACATAAAATCAAGCCTTATGCAGTGGGGGACAGGAGGTAGAGATGGTGTAGAGCAGTCGCTCGGAATAAACCTTCCCTCAAGTCCAGCACCTGAAGAATGAATAGGGCTCCCAAGAGAAAGATTGTTCAAGGACATGAACAGGAGCTGGCTAGATTTCATCAAGGATTTAGTCCCCAGTAACCTTTACCCATTGCGTTATTCTTCCTACAGCTGAAAAGGTGATACTGGCTTCCAGCAGTAGCTGTATTTTAAATTAAATGCATATAGCCCCAAAGATTTCCAAGAAACAGGACCTTAGAACTTCTCCTTTAATCACACTGTGCCTTCTGATAGTAGTCCAGGGAATAATAAAGTTGGTCTACAGTGTAATCTGCAGTCCTCATAATGAATTTCTTTTGATCTTGGAGCCATAAGTCCTGATGGGAACTGCACATGGCCCTCGCTGGGACTGACTCCTTTGGAAAATGAACGATGTTGACATTGCTCCTAACAGAGTTCACCCAGGTCTAGGAGGGAGTTGAAGTCCTCACCTATTGCTCCATGGTCACAAAAAGAAAATATGACTGTGGTGCAAATTTCTGAGCCAATCTCTTCGTGACTTAACGCTGAGCACAAGTCACCTCTCTGGGCTACGTGGATGGGCTGAGAGAAAGAAATATATCTCAGGTTAGCTGCCAGGACAGAATGGGTTGTATCAATAAATCACTGCTCTGAGTGCAGCAGAAAGCAACGCTCCCTGCTGCCCTGGGTAAAGGTGAAAAGAGGAGGGCCAAGCCAGGCCAAGGAAGCAGCTATTGATTTTTATGTGGTTAGAGCAGCATTTGCAATTTCCTGACATTTTTGAGGCGGGAAAGCATTGCCAAGGTTATCAGAGCAGACAGGAGGGAAGGTGTTGCTTGTGGAGGAGTGCTGGGAACCAGGACAAGCCTGGCGACCTGCCTGTGCAGTTGTGAAAGCCTGGCCCCTGCTGCAAGCCAAGGGCAGAGGGAAATCGGAGGTTAAGCTGTGGACCTGGAGCAGTGGGAGAGGCTGAGCAGAACATAAAGGAGAAAGGATGGAGCCTGGTGTAAGGGGGGTTGGAAACCCACTGTGTGCACGATCGATGTACAAAGAACATCAGGGACCTGGCTAAGAGCCGGCGAACACAGGAGAGTGTGAGCTGTGATGGAGCTGAACTGAAAGGACCAGCTCCTACTAAGCTGAGACAAGAAAATTGGGCTGGCTAAAAATAAAGGGCCTTCAAGCAGCATGATCTTTTCCTCAGGACACAACACAGGCCACAAACGTGGGCAAAAATAAATAGGTCAAGGAGAGAGGCTCTTTCAGAACTAAACTTTTCAGAGCTGTCAGTGCCTGGATAGGCAGCACCGTGCTGGGGGGCATGCCTCATCATCACCCTGACTCCCTCGTGGGCTAATCCAGAAAAGCCTAATTTGGTTATTAATGACCACAATGGAATAGAAAGGCAGTTGCAAAATGGCAAAGGAGTTCCTACTGGGCTTATGGAGCACCCAAAGGGTGTGAATGCAAAACAGCATGTGCAGGATGCAGCCTGTGTCCAGCTGACTCAAACTGACGCTCTGTCAGCTTTGCAGAAAGGGTTTTACCAGTGGGAGAAGAATGTGGTGAGATGACTTTGGCCACATACATGCATACGCAGTTCAGTGTAAAAGAGGAAGAGGAGGAGATAGTATGAACAGTGCCTGCTGTTCTGTCTGGGGACTCACTAGAAGCACCTCTACAGACTTGATGTGGAAACCTGGCCAAGTGGGAAAGCTGGTTTTGGAATTACTACTTGGAAAGCAGCAGCCCCTCTTGAAGCTTGGAAAAAGTGTACTGCAGGCAGGACAGACACACAAGGCTGCTCTGCTTCCATAGAATCACAGAAGGAGAACAGAAATGGCTGCAGAGAAAAGCAGCATCTCCTGGGCTGGTATGCTGAGAGGGAACTGGTTGAATGGGACAAGAGCTAGAGCTGGTCTCAAGGGTTCCCAGCCCTGTCCTGGGCTGCCAGCACCCTCCACCTCACGTGGTACATGAGAAGACAGAAATGTATAAGATAGCTTTAGAGAGCTGCATTAGTGTCATATGGAAATGTTAGCTGGGCTCCTGAGAGGTAAAGTACGTATTGGAAAAATTCAGTACAGAAAGAAATCTTTGTGATGTGAATGACATTTAGCCTGATATTAAGGAATGAAACAGCCCAGCTCATGGCAGTTTGCACGAGCACTAGTAACCACGACGATGAAGAGCCATAAACTTCAAAAGGATCAATAGTGAACTTGAAAGCTTCCCCTTGGCTTCCAGCAGCAGTGCTGCAGGCTGGCCGTGCTCTCAGCACTGCCATTACAGCCAGATAGAAACAGCAGCATTGATCCAATCCAGCACACTGGGCTCACAGGATCTCTAGAGAGGGTTTTGTTTGCTTGGCTGTTTTTTTAAAACAAATAAAAAGACAGCTGGTTATGAGTTATTTAAACCTATATTGAGCCATGGCAATCATAAAACTTTGGTTATTTTGCATGTTATCAGACAAAAGGAACACCTGAAAAACAACTGGATGAAAAGCTGTGTGCCAGCCACACACTGTCATGCTCAGCACTGATTTCATGAGTGGGATTACTTGGGATTTTTTCTCTTAAATGTGACTCCCACTATTTTTTTTTTTCCTGAGGAATTCCCCTTTTCCCCAAGACTTCATTCCTTGTCCAAGTCATTTTTTAAGATAGATTGATTGAAAATTTTTCCATGGCAGTGCAAGAGTGAAGGAAATCCTGTATAGGCAATACCATATCTTACTAAACCCACAGCTGCTCTTTCCTCTCCTCTACCATTCACCAGCCATTTTGCTGTGGTCTTCTCAAAACCTGCCCTTTTTACCTGGGTCAGGTTTGCAAGGTTGGTTGTTGCTGATTACTTGAGTCCACCTTCACTCCAGCACCAAATACAAGGAACTCAAATGATATTCCCAAGGCCAAAGGAATAGCAACTTAGGTTTATTTGCCCAATCCAGCTCTCTAACCAGACACTCCCCTAAAGAGGTCTTCTCTGCTGTGCCCGTGTTGCTGGGCTCGCCAGGGTGATGGCTCTGCTCCAGCTCACTCACATTAATGGCTTTGGATGTTGCCAGCAACTTTTAACAAATAAAATCATCGACCAAACAGCCCCCCTTGTCCTGGCTCACACGCTGCTGGCACAGCCCACGTGCATACAGCCAGTGCTCATTCACATGCTCCTTCTGGATCCACAAACAATCCCTCCAAAACCTCTTTAGAACACATCCCACCCGTCTGCCTCCTTTCTCCTTGGTGTTTAAGGCTCTTACCTCCTTTAACCCCAGCTGAAGCAATGTTTTGGCAAGTAGAAAACCTGTGATATTGGCTGCGAAGGTGGAAAGCTCAGGTTGTGTCAGACCAACTGCGAGGCACGTGTCACACTAAGGAGGGTCCTCGATGGATGCTTTGGCTGCTGGAAGGCTCTGGGAGGAGCTGGGAGTGGGGTGGCTGTGGCAGTGAGCTGGGGAGAGCTCCTGGACCGTAGGTGAGGTTTCAGCCTCGTCTGTCCACCTCCAACCGGCTCACACGAGGGATGCACAAGTTGGATGGCTCACACAGCTCTACATCCATGTGCCAGCAGCTCCTACCCTGTAGTTTGGTAGGAAAGTGTTACATAAAGTGCATTTCTCAAGAGGGAAGTAGGAGCTGTGGCTACAACCACCTTTCAAGTGGTTGCAGAGAGTGCTCATATCTCCCCTCACCTTCCTCTTCTCTAAACTAAAACCCCTCAGTTTCCCTCATATTCTCCTCATCAGACTTGTGCTCCAGCTCTTTCCCCAGCTCCACTGTTCAGTCAGAAACACAGCACTCGAGGTGCAGCCTCACCAGTGCTGAGAACAGGGGCATAATCCCTGCCTTGGTTCTGCTGGCCACACTATTTCTCATACAAACCAGGATGCCACTGGCCTTCTTGGCCACCTGGGCACTCTGCTGGCTCATGTTCAGCTGCTGTTGATCAACATCCCTAGGTCCTTTGCCACTTGACAGCTTTCCAACCCCCCTGCCACAGCCTGTAGCATTGCCTGGGGCTGTTGTGGCAGGACTTGTGCCAAAAGTCCAGTTCCCTAGGTCTAAACTGCATCTATATATATATATAGGTATATATATATGTACACACATTCAAAGCTTACATCACTAACAATAGCTGAGCCCTTCTTAACTCCCTCTCACTCTCTGCATAACAAAGCTGACACACAATATTCACGTACTTGCAGTGTGTCAGAGTGTTCACAGTTGGGGACATGAGTCAAACTGCTGGTTTCAACACCCTACAAAGAGCTACAAAAGCAGAATGAAAGGGGGAATATCTAGTGCTGCAAAGCAAACCAGCTGGGGACTTTGCTATAAGAGCTGCAGAAGTGTGGTTGCTGCGTGCTGTGTGGAACTGTGCTTGCCCATTAACCTCTGTGTGCTGTACATTACAGGTTGTACTTTATGCCCTAAATATATAAACTCCAGTAACCTGACGATCCAGTGACCCTCTTCTGGCTTGGGCAGTGCTTCCCTCTGCTTGCTCTGGCCAGCACAGAGGGAGCCTGAGCAGAGCCAGCTGCAGGGGCACACAAGGGCAATGTGCTCTCTGCCGTATGTGATGGCTGGAGAGCATCCATCTCACACCAGGACCAAGGGTGGGCCAGCCTAGGGGATGTTAAATCTGTGATATGCTGAAGTGAACAAGAAGCAACAGTTATTTACAATGGCACAGAGTCCTGCAATGGCGTTGTGCATTAAGGAGAAGAGAATAAGCCTGTTTCTAGCAGTGAGACAGCTTTTCTCTGCGTTCCTCCAGCAGCAAGGCAGGTCACAGTGTCACTGAAGATCTCACGTATCTTTCCTGAGAAACTTGTTTCTTTCCTGAGAAGTTATGTTGTTTTAACTTGAAGTAGGTATGAACACAGCCCACAAATGCAACATCAGCCCTGCAGGAGCTGTGTATTACAGATGCTAGTGCACGAAATCTCTCTGGGCAATAAAATTCTGCTCCTATAGAAGGTCTCAGAAGCCCCAGTTTCCAGCTGAGGTTCCAGGGGACGTGGCTACTCCCACTAGGCTGCTCAGCAGAGAGCGACCAACACCCCAGCTTCCTTCTCTTCCTCTTAATGATCAGTGCACAGTAGTTTGAGCTAAATTAAGCAGTGGAGGTTAAAAATAGCATCAAGAGCTTAATTGAAACTCTTCCGCCTCCCCCGTGTATTGGCCCCAGGTACCTGTGCTGGGGAGGCAGGGCTGCCTGCCGCTGCTCTTCCCCTGCCTCAGCTCTTCCTGCCAGTGCTGGCAGCTGGAGTGGTTTCATGAACAGTCTCAGTGTGATAAATGAGAGAAAGCATGAAATCCCCAGAGTGCTGTTGGTGTCTCTGAGGCCCAAGGCTGCAGCTGAGCGGGGTGTTGGGCAGGCAACACGTCAGCCACAGCTGCCGAGACCCCCGTCCCCTCGGAGTGATTAAACACGATGGCAAGAACGAAACAGACACCTTGTTATCCAGGAGGCTGCATTCCCCCTTCCCCACTTACAAACCAGCTTTCCTGCAAAGCCTCTGAGGACTGAAATGATGGCATAAAGAAAGCAGAGAAGGGCTGTATCATCCATTCCTCAGGCAAACATCTTAATAACTCAGTGGCAGTTGTGGCTGCCACTAAATCCAGTTACCAAGCACAATGGCTGCTTCATCTGGCTTTGTTCAAGCAGTCTGAGACGGCCCCTCAGATGCTGCTCATGGGGTCTTTGTGCACAGACTCTCCAGATCTGATGCTGACCAGATGCAGAAGTTTGGTCTCATCTTCTCACAAGAAAGGTCTTTGCTTTGTGTAGCTTGTTGGATTTAATACTCAGGTTACGTGACCTTACAGTACATAATAGGCATTTATACATCTCTGAAGATATTCAACTTTCTATTGCCTTGATTTTAGCAAGACTGATTGCCATTTCCAGGATTTAACTGTAAATGTCCCAGGAGACAGGATAGGAAAAAAACCACACAGAGCACAGATCCCAGGCACAAGCAGCATGACCTGGCTGGGGAAGCACAGCTGGGTACCAAGGGAGGACATGAGCTGCCTGCCCTGCTCAGCACAGGGAAGCACAGTCACATCCTAGGAGGGGAATAAACTCAGCCTCACTCTTTCTACATCCTTTCTCCTGACTAGAACCCATTATCAGGTGAAACCTGGTCTGTGTGGAGTTGGTCTTCACGTACACTCTGCTCCTACTTACATCGTCCCTTTACATCATCATGTCCCTGTAGCACTCACCCAGCAGTACCTCTCCCGTCACCTATATAATGATGTTTTCTTCTCAGTAAGATATTCTACAGTAAGAACTGTAAAACAGTTGAAACATATGACATTGGCATTGCTTTCCTTTCTAGCCATCCCCACTTTCCTTCAGTAATCATACAGAAAAGGTCAGCTTTGTCCCAATTTCTCTGCTGCCTGTAGCTCACCTCTGTGCCTCAGGAGATGTGCTGCTTCCCAAGCAGTAACTGCAGCATCATCAAGATTTAACATAACTTTCCAAATCATCCAGTTTTCTAGGTTAGATTTGCTGTGTTGCTTCTGTCTGCCTGCAGCTTCCAGGATCTCCCACAACATCCAAGAAAAGACTGTTCTCTATTGAAAATAAAGTCAGTGCAGCTCTGAGCATCCCCTCAAGAGCCACCACCACTGCTGAGCTTCCATGGCAGCAGGAACAGGAGGAAATCTGACACAAGCTGAAGCTGGAGATGGCAAGAAATGAAATCAGAGCCTCAACTTGGGTGAGGTATTTTGGCAGTGCCAAAGATAGAGTTTTCTGTTCCTCTAGAAAGTGATGGCATCCACCCTCACTTGGGAAAAGGCATTGCAGCAGGAGAGGAAGGCTGAGCAGCTGTCAGTCCTGCCAGAGCTTCACCCAGACCCTAGGAAGGTCTATCTTGAAGACAACAGGCTTCAAGTCACACTTTTAAGTGTGACATGAGCAGAATGTTCACAGACTGTCACTCTGTGAGATCTGGCAGAGGATGCTCCAGGATTTCCCATCCTGCTTCATGCCTGGCCCCCACATTGGCATTTCTCACCTGTCTCCAGTACAGTCTGTGGTGTCCAACTTGAGCATCACCTTGAGCATCACAGCAAGTATTTCCCAAACAGTTAAAAATGTTTGCTTCTGTATTGTATTTCAGTCCCCGGAGTGCTAATCCTTACAGAGAGCTCAGCTTTTCTTGGGATGTGGCACCCAGGGAGTGACTTTGTCCTGAAAAAGAGCAGACTGAAAAACTCCTGCTATTTGCACATGTCTAAGCCATGGCTGGGATGTCTCACCTAGGTTGGCATTATGGGATCAACCTCTGTTGTTGAATTTTTAATAACCCAACCCACACAGAGACTCTCCTCCCACCTAAACTCAATTTTCTGACACAAAAGGGGAGGTTTCTACCCACTCTGCCCACAGCTCTGCTGTCCTCTCAGTTCTACCAGCTGGAGAAGGCATGGGGACAAGGATATCCACTCAGGACCCTGCTGCAATTCCATACTCAGGCCACTTCCACCAAACATAACTTACCACACCTCTCTGAGCAGAGATACTCCCAGCCAGAGCTACCACAGAGAAACTGGACATCTGCTATCCATCTGTTTTTCTATAAGCACTGAATGTCTCTTGAGAAGAAGGCAGAGATGTGGGGCTGCCCACTTGTAGAGCCTTGAGGGTGAGTGAGGTCCTGCCGTGGCAGACTGGAGCCTCTGCTCCCTGTGGCTGGGGATGTCAAAGATGTCACTCAGCACCACTGGATGTGCCTCGGGTGGGACATACAAGTTACCCATACCTTGGCTTGGGGCAGTGGATGCCATCTGCTCTGCTGCTGAAGTAACCCCCATCAGTGCAGCCACAAGCATTGCTCTAATGAGATTTTTCCACCGATGAGCAATGACATCTCCCTCACAATAAAGAAAAAGCCACAAGTCCCATCTTCCAAAGGGACCAGACACAAACCTCACTCATCTGTGACAGCCCATTTTCCAAGCCTGGCAACGCGTCAGTGTGTGGTCTATCAGCAAATCCCATTTTCTCAGTAAATATTTATAGTAAATGTCAGGAGTTTGTGGCTACAGAGCAATAAAAACCAGTGTGACTTGGATTCCAAATCCTCTTTTTAGAGCACACCTAGAACCCAAACCCCTTTTCATTTGTGTGATTAAGACTCTCAGATAGCTTTTGCCCTACATTCCATCATCTAGTTATTTTTAAAATGCCACCTTAAAACCCAGGGCTGTAAATCTTCCCATCTGACTTAGGAAAGGCTCCCAAGGCTCACTCCAGCCTCACACTTGTGAAGCTCATAGTTTACCAATACCATTGAAGCCTCTATGGGCCTTGTGCATTATTTCCCTCTCGTACTTTATATTCCTTTCCCTCTCCACAAATGAAGATGAAGCTGCAAATGCTGTGGTATGGATGCTGCCAGGTGGGGATTCATTCAGCTCAATGAATATATTCAACAGCTACACTAATGCAGCAAGGGATTGGAGAAATAAATGCACAGAAGGATTTCTGTGCCCTGGGTGCCGCGTGGAGCAGCTGAGGGGAAGGCGCGATGGCAGCAGGATGGGCACTGAGAGACATTCCTGCCCTTTAGATTTTTATGTGGCTGACGATGTGACAGACTGAAAGGAAGCCCCTAAAATCCAGCAGCAGATGAGCCTCGCAAGGGAGCCCAAACACACAGCACTTGTGAAGCCAAAGTGATAGAAACATGGGGATGCTCTTCCAGCAAAGCTGCCTGCTCAGGTCACGTCACCAGCACCCACTGCTACCACACTAAACTCAGCAGAAATACTCCTTTTCAGTGGAAATACTCCTTTCCAGTGTTCTTGCTGAAGTGGTGCCACTTTCAGTGAAAGCAATGCCCTCTCTGCCCCTCCCAAAGGCACCATACAGGTCACCTGCCAGCTCAAGCAAGGACCCTCTTTGTTGCCCTCTGCCCCACAGAGGTTCAGAGTGGGTGGGAGGGACATGACGGGGACAGCGGTGCTGCAGCTCACTCCCACTCTTCAGACACCACCAAGGAGCCTCCTGCTGCTTTGTGCCTGACAGTCCCAGCCCTAAAAGCTGCAAAACTCATCATTTATCAGAGGGTGATGAAGTTTCCCCCAAATGCCAGGCCATTAATCAGTAGCTGATCGGCGTGTCAGAAACCCTCCCTGTTCACAGCCACCACGCCTGAAACACCACATTTCACATTTCACCATCTTCCACAGGCTATGAATAAGTAGCATGCGGAGAAGTGAAGACAGACTCCATGTCCCCATTTGCCTGCTCTTATGGTAACACACGATCCAGTGGGTTTTGGGGTGCTGGGGTGGTTTTCTCCCCCTTACTCCTTACTTTACTTCACTTAACAACCATGTCAGGTTTTTTTCTCAGATAGCCTCACTTGAATTTACACTCCCCTCTCCAAAGGGTTTACTACACTGAAAACTGCTGGCAGCCTCTGACTTCCAGCAGATTTTATATTCTCTGTGGAAAAATACACTTCTGTTCCTCAGCTCAAAAGCCGCCGATGCAGAGAGGGATGCTCACAGTGCCCGAGATGGCCTCTGTGTCTCTGACTGAGAAAAAGCCCTGAAGATATGGATTTTTAACGGCTCCCCATGTGCTGAGGTTTACCCTGGGTTTTCTTTCAGCCAGGGCTCCGGCAAACCCCTGCTCCCATCTCTGGAGCGGTGCCAGTGGAGCAAAAGACGATGCAACCGCGCAAGTAACGGCGACAGCGGGGGCACAACCGCCTCAGGTACCACGCAGGGAGGTTATGGAAGGTATGGAAATACAGACCCTAAAGGCAGCCGCTCCGCACCCGGCGGCACCTCCCCGGACCGGCCCCATCTCCCCTCTCCGGCTTGAAACTTTCCGGGTCTTACACCCAATTCGGGAATCCCTCACGAAGCCGCTTCCAGGACTGTGTTCCCCGTTGCCGGGGGCCGCATGGCCCGGGCATGGGAAGGGGTCCGGTCCCATCCCGCACCCCCCCAGCCCCGGCACTCACCGGCCCCGCGGGCGCTGCTCCCGCGGCCTCGGGGATGCTCCGCGCCCGGAGAGGAGAGGAGAGGGCATCACATGGCGCCGGCGGGGACAGCCCACCTCTCCCTCCCTCTCTCCATACCCCCTTTCCCTCCCTCCCTCCCTTCAGCCCTCCTTCTCTTTCTTCATCATCCCCTTCTTCCCTCCCCCTTCGCTCCCTCCCTCTTTCTCCATCCACTCCTCCTTCCTCCTCCGGTTCCCTCTACCCTTCCTTTTCCCATTCCTCTCCCCCCCTTTCACTTTTTCCCTTTATTCTCCCACTTTCTACTCCCCCCTCCTTTCCTCTGTTCCTCTCCTTTCCCTTCTACCCCTTAATCTGTCCCCAGTCGTGTCTGACGGCTCCAGTTCCACACAGGTACAGGGGCGGGATCCTGCATTGCCTCTGCCCCTGTGTGTATCTCCCTCTTCCATCACCCCCTCAACCCCTCTGCACTCTCCACCTGGATGAACATGGCCCCTCTGGTGTGGGAAAGGCAGAGGTAGCAGTGCTGGATGGGTTGTGCTGCCCAGGACTCAACTCACATGGGAAAACTGACCCCAGTCACCAGCATCAAACAAATCCACAGCTAAGGACATGGCAGACAACGGGGAGGATGGGAGAGCGGCGAGACAGCATGCTGGAGAAAGCCAATATGCTGGAGAAAGCCAGCTTGGCAGGGCTGAGACCAGGGCAGGGAGAGAGCCAGGGCTAGAGGAGAGAGGGACACAGAGGCAGATGCTGTAGCTTCTGGAAATCACAGCCAAGTGGAGTGATTCAGCCAAAACACACAGAAAATTAGCAACAGAGCCAACAATAAGGATGCAGCTCCATCAGAGTGTCCAGCAATGGGACACTTCCTTAGATACAGTGGGAAGGACAAGAAAAGGGCCACACAGCATGAGAATGACTCCTGCTCTGTGAGCTGCCAGCCCAGGCAGCAGGGCTGAGGGCAGCTCATGGCCACCATCACAGCACCTGAAGCTCAGATTTGTACAGTGATTTCTGCAGCAAGAGCTTATTATGGTGCAAGGGCTTTGGACATGCCAGGCTCACTTCTCCAGCCAGGTCCCAGCAGGGCAGCAGGGAGGCTCCCAGGGAAGGCACTGCTGAGATTTCCCAACAGGAAAACAACAAAAGCAATTTATTAATTAAAAGTCAAATAATTTCAGTCTCTAGTAAGTACTGGGTCGCCAAATCCCAGTACTCTGGCTAAAACATGCTGCATCTCTGTCCAAGACGCTCTCAGTTAGCAAAACATGACTATCTTCAATGGAATAATTCAAAATGAAGTGAGATATGAGATGTAGAGGAGGTGTTGGTTGGATGGCTTGTTTGAAGCCAGTGGAGCCATGTGCTCTGGCTTGTTGAGCTCTGTTTTGATTTATAGAAACAATAGAGGCAAATGCAGATGTGTAAGTTTTGATTTCTCCAGCCAGAGGGTGGTGGAACCTAGTACTGCAAAGCCCCAGTGAGATCCAGGCTGGTGGAAACCTGCCTCCCAACAGGACTCCAGCTGACAGCCAGAGCACACTGGTTATTTGTCTTTGAGGGACTGCACCTCTGCATATACGCTTTCACACAAAATAACAGTGGTACTTAAACTGTAGTGAATTCAGCACATTTTCCTGGGCTCATCTCTCAGCTCCCTAAGGAAGAGCTGGCTGGCATTGCGAAAAATACAACTTTCAGTGTATCTTTCCTTGCAGATGGAGCTCTAAAAACAATCCCTAAAGGTATTTAGTCCTTCTCAATCACATTTGGAGAAGAACTGAAGGTAGAAAATCCATGGGGGAAATAGACAGCAGGGAGAGAGCAGGGTTTTGGTCACAGAATGGATTCTGCACAGCAAAAAGGCATTGGGAGAAATGATGCCATCAGGGATCCTTGGCCCCACACAGGCCCAGGGGGGAGGAGGAAGAAGCAGCTTCCCTGAGATGGAGCTAATCAGCAGGGAATTACCAATAAAGTAAAAAGCTACAAGAGGCAGGTTAGACCTGAATGTTCATCATGTTCTGGCAGGGTACATTATTTCAATACAGTAATTGGTTGTTCATCATTTTTCTTTTCTTTATATTGTTTAAAAAACCCCAATCAAACAAAGCCTTCATTTTTCTCCAGACAGGCAATCTGCTGTATTAGCTGCCTGGACACTGTGCAGGATTATTTGAATACAATATAAATAAGGCTGCAGCACATACAGCCAGTGACATAATTAACCATTACAGTGTAAAAGGCCCCCAGCAGCCATGCATATAATCAATTAGAAACACACATTTTGGGCTTCACTCTCTTCTCTCTCCCTCTTTGCTTCTATGCAAATGTACTTGAGCTAAAACACTCAGATGGATTTTCCATCGCTGCTCTCACACAGCAAACTCTGCCATGGCGAAGCACATGCCCAGAGCCAGCATTCACATCAGGAGCATTTCCCACCAACATGCCAGGACCAGGCTACAGAAGGGCACTGGCTGCCTCCTCAAACTCCAGACACATCATTAAGCTCTCCTACCTCATTAGCAGCTATCCACAGCCACAGTTGCTAATTGCAAAAGACAGTGAAGCTGAAGCAGAAACTCCTTCTCCTGGCCAGGCGCTCAGGGTGGCTGTCCCAGGCAGGACAATTAGCACTTTACATCTCAGGGCTCTTATGGGTTTTTTTTTTTTTTTTGTACCTAACACCATCAGATACCATCTCAGCATCTCCAGAGCAGCATCATTTTGACCCCACCTCAGCCTCTCCAGAGCAGTGTTGCATCCACCTCCCCACTTTATTTCCTGCCAAGCTCCCTCCACCCTGAGAGGGAGAATCCTCCAGCACAGCCACACGTGGGGCAAGTGAAGGGAAGGGATCTTATATATCACAGGACATGCTGCAACTGTGTCAGTCTTTGCAGGGCTAGAGCCTGTCCCAGCCAGAGCAGCTCTGACAGCCCTCTTGGTGATGGAGCAACCTTCCACACCATGTTCAAAAACAGTGTGGAAGCATGAAGCTTCATGGACAAAACTTACCAGTGAGAAGGCATTTGAGCACATTAATGGCCCAGTCCACAAGAATTTCTTTACAGCAGCTCTCCCTGGGCTGTCAGCAGTGCAGTGGGGTGCAGAGGGCCTGTCTCCTTTCAGCTACAAGTGTTTAATTCCTGCAGGTGAACCTTTTCCCTGGTCATTTCAATTCCAGAAGAAGTCACCTTGAAGGCACTCAGGGCATTACGTAATAAAAGGCCTGATCCTGACAACCTGGGCCAAGAACTGATAGGAAACCCCTGGTTTACTTCCCCTCCTACTCCTTCTAATGTACTCTGTGCTAAATTGTTCAGACAGCAAATCTGTTCAGCAAACAGCTCAGCATGTGCTGCTCTGTGGGTAGCTGCTCCTTGAGCCCACATGTGGCTTTAGTCCAGTATGGACCAACTTTAATTGTATATCAGGTTGGAAGAGGTGTTTTGGGCACAGGAGGGGAAAGTCTGCACCAGCCAGGTATGGCAGCATTTGCCTGAGGAAAGAGAAGAGAGAGCAGGTAGATGCAATGAACTGGTGACACGATGCTGAAGCTGCTGTGACATGTGTGGGAGGTGAGGGATGCTCCATGCCAGCTGCTTCAGTGCTTGCTGTATTTTGTCATTTCATGGGCAGCACAGCCAGAGGAGGCTTAAGGAGAGGCATGCAGCAGCCCCAGCACACTGCTCTGTGCAGCTTCCAAAGGTTGGGAACCACTTGCTAGAGAGTCTTTTGAGCTTTTCTTTCCATGAGAGGGTGTTTGCAGGGCAGATTTCTCACTGTATAGCAAAAGTGAGGTTTGAACCCCCAGTCACAGCATCCACTGCTCCTGTGCAAATGGGATGCAAGTTTGGGATGGGCTGCTCTAACGGAGTCCTGCTATGTGGCAGGAGTACAACATCTGCTCCTTATCCCAGCAACATTACTAATTCTTTAACTTTTGAGCACTAAAAGTACACAAAGAGGGAAAACAGCACTAAAGAGCAGCAGCCACTCTCCCACCTCTGGAGAAGATTTTCACATCCTGCTTGCACCAAGACTGAATTAGAGGAATTAACTCCTGTGGGCTGTTGGAGCTGAAGCTCCTTTTGCTGTTTCTCCTGCACATCCCTCTGCTTGGAGCTCTCTCTCTGCACATCCCTCTGCTCAGGAGGAAGCGCAGGGAGAGGTGCAATCTTATTTTTATCTCTGCACCCACATACTGTGAGAAAGCCTAAAAAAGAAGAAGTGCAGAGCCCTTGGCAGTCTCTGGAGAGGCTCTGACTCATGGCACAACACAGGCGCACGTGTGGACCAAAGCTACAGACTTCAACATAAAACATCTTTTGCAATCACCTGGGTTTCAACTGAGGTAGTAAAAGCTGAGGATGTGACTGGTCAGGAGTTTTGCCTCAGCAGCTTGGCTGGTTGCAGCTTTTAGCCCGGGGCCAGCGGCCACAGCTGCCCAGCTCGTGAGACCACCACACTGGAGGGAAGGAGGTTGGAAAGAGTGTGAAGTCCACAAGCTGCACTGCTTCATTGGGCAGAGAGCAGTGCTCTTCAATGAGCTGCTGTCTATGACTGTGTACTCTGTTAACCCTCTGCAGAAGGAGCAGAGGGAATGGCAATATAACCCCAGATAGGTCCAGTCTCTGGGACTGGGACCTATCCAGGCTTCCCAGCATGGCCCCATGGAGCCACCTGGGCTGGCTGGAAAACAGGCTGCTTGCAGGATGAGGGATGGCTCTGGCCACAGCAATCAAATTGTAAAGGTCATGTTTTGGAAAGCAGTTTAGACAACATTAATTATTAAAGCCTGTATTAAAGGTAATAGATTTCCATGTGATTTATATAGCACTGGAAATTCATTACCAATCTTTTAATGGTGTTAGTGTCAATCAGGCACAAGAATTCTAAATGACATATTCCACTAGAATGAGTAACTGATCCAAGAAGTTTTGGGGTGCTCTCATTGCTGGCCTGAGCTCTTTCCTGCCTTCTGCCCTTGTACTCATCGCTGGTTGCTTTTATAACCATTTCTGATAGATTTCTCCCGAAGTCACACTTAATCAGTGCCTATGGTTACACTTGTAGGAGAAGCAAATGAATCATATTAAGAGTGTTTCTGAAAGTGTCACTGAAAATATTGAAGCTTTGGTGAAGTTCTATTTGGATTGTGTGGTATACAATATGTGACATTAGAAACCCCTCCATCAACACAGCAAACAGCCACACTGCCGTTGCCTTTGGGGAGCAGCTGAATTTTTGCTCCTACCTGAGCCTTTGTGCTCTGGGGAGGGGAATGAGCCCTCTGAGAAAAGAGAACTTTGTTCCCAGCACGTGAATCACAGGTGGTGCTGTGGCAGAGAGAGAGAGGGGTGATTTTGCCAGCCTTGTTGGGTGAGAATAACATCTAAAACACTTCTATGCAAACTTCTGTTGTGGGGTTTGGTTTGGTTTTTTTTTTTCCTCACTTGAGTATTGCACTTTAAATTGGTTTTGGAATATTCCTCCCCCTTCATCAGAGTGTTCAACAACATCTCCGGAGGTGGGATGTTGGGCGCTGACTCAGGGATCAGTAAAGAACACGGCAAGTGGCAGCTGGTGTCTGACACTATCACCCCGGCAGCGAATGTGGCAAGTCCCTTGAGAAGGAGACAGTATTCACTCATTTCCCATGAGATTTGCCTCATTTCATACTCCTCTCTTGGGAAAAGGAGAGGGAAAAAAAGCAAACCAGAAATGCTTGCAGGTAATTCCGTGGGTCCACACTTGCCACTGATTGCTCCCCTGCTCAAATCCCCATTTCTTTGGGCTTAGCATCACTTTGAGAAGGTGGCAAGTGACAGATGCAGTTGGGGAAAACATCCCTTTGAGGATAGCCCATCTGCATATGGTAAAAGCTTTTCTGATTTTGGCCCCTCATTGCTTTGTCTTTGCTTTCCATAGTGGGTCTTACTCTAGGATTTTTGGCCAAGCAGTGAAGGTTGCCAGGTGAGATTATAACTACCTTGTGGTAATTAATGCAGTCATCATTTCAGCTACCCCGGTAGCTCTCAGAGGAGATGGTTATATTTACAACTCATGTACCAGGTCTGTAAAAATATTCTGAGATTTCTAAGTCAAATACTCAAATCTCTAAAGAGGAGTTGAGGCTGGGAGAGGGAGGCTGTGCCTTCGGGTGTGGGTGGCAGCCGTGAGTAATTGGTGTGATTTATCGAGTGCTGGAAGTGTTCCTGACAGAGACACTCTCATGGAGGGAATGCGGTCAGCATGGAGAGATTCAGCCTTTCCTGCAGAAGCCTTTAACTCTTCATTTTCCCAGGGACCATCAGCCTCATCTTGCCTGCTTAGAAAAAAAATGCTGAGTTTGTACAAATTCCCTCTCACCCAGGAGTCCATCTCCATCCTTGGTTGAGCCCTGCTAAAGCAGGTTTCCCTCGACCAGGGAGCACAGAAACCCATCCAGGTGGGTTTAGAAGCCTCAAGAGAAGCAGACCCCATACCCTCCTTGGGCAGCCTGTACCAGGGCTCCTTCACCTGCACAGCAAAGAAGTTTCTCCCCATGTTCAAGTGGAACTTCTTGTGTTCCAGGCTGTGCCCGTTACCCCTTGTTCTATCACTGGGCACCACAGAAAAAAGACTGGCCCCCAATACTCACTCCTTTAAGTATTTGTAGGCATTGGTAAGATCCTCCCTAGCCTTCTCCAGGCTAAACAGTCCCAAGTTTTGCAGCCTTTCCTTTTAAGAGAGATGTTTCAGTCCCCTCATCATCTTTGTAGCCCTCCACTGGACTCTCTCCAGAACTTGTCTGCACATATCAGGGCAATGATTTCTCCACTAACTCTCATCTGCTCTGCAGAAAGCTCTCCATGCCTGAACGAGTCCACATCCATGGGCTTCAGGAGAAGCCTTGCACATTAGATGCAGGCTGAATAGCACATAACAGCCTGGAAATGTTGACTCTATGAAACAAAAACCCCAGAATTTCAACCATTCCTTTGGGCAAACTCAGCCAGCTTTCTGCAAATTAAACTAACCCAATTACTGAATCAGCAGCAGATTCAATGCATTTGAGATCAAAAAGAAGTTGTCAGTCAAGTTGTCACAATATTTGTACATTGCTTTCAAATTTTGAAAAGAAAATGAGATCAGCCTAAGCAAGGCAAGAGCCTGGACTCCAGCTAAGTGCGGCTGGGAGGCTGTGTCCTCTGCTTGAGGAGAGCCAGAACAAGTATTTCATGGCAAGGTGGGCCTCTGGGCACCATGAATCATCATCAGACAAATTCTCTTCCCAGGCACAGAGTGGAATAAACCATCTGGGCCTGACACACACAGGGATCTGAAAGGGAAAGTTTGAGTTTTCTGTGGGTTTAACTGCTGAGAATTGAGGGTGCATCCCCTCACCCAGCCTTGCATCAAGCTTTGGATCAGACCCTCCAACCTGAGGCCTCATGTCACTCCTGGGGCTGCTTTTCCTTGCAGCATCCACACCTAAAGCGTCTCAGACCCCAGTGAGCAGGTTACCAGGGACCTGCATGCTCAAAAAGCTGCCTGCTCACCCCTCGGCATGCAGAAATCCTCTTATAGACATCTCTTTTCCTCAGTTAAGCCTCTTTTTTTCTCTTGATTTATTCACAGGAATTAAAAAAGGGCCCAGGTTAAAATTCCTGTATGAATGGAGAACCAAGGTCTGGATTAGGCTGAGCTGTGCAGCTGCTCACACCGTAATCTCTGCAGCCTCTGGACTTGGAGTGTCACTTTTGAAATAGAGTTTCACCAAGGCAGACCAAACTCTCACAATAGTAATGATCAGTATTTTTATTCATACACAATTGGCTTTGAAACTACAATTAATATTTAACAAAAGCATTTCATGCAAACGAAGGTTGGCAATATTGCAAAGTAAGAAAAAGGAAGGTGCTGTAATTTATACATCACTCTTGCCCCACAACGCTTCCAAGGATTCCTTCTTTAGAATTATTTTCACAGAATAAAAAATGAATGGCCTCTCCAAATGTTCAGGTAGCATCTTGCAGACAAATGATAAGAAAATAAACAACATTCTCATCTTTATAAATACAAAACCTGGGGGTTGAAATAACGGTAAAAAATACAAATGAGTTTGAGGGAGGGGTTGCTCCTTGTTTAAAAGAAGATTAAAGTAACATGCAAGCATTTCAAATGGTTCAGGTGTGCTCTGTGTTGGGAAATGCCCATTTTTAAGAGGCAACGAGCTTCATTTTGTTGAAATCATGTTTTTTTTTTTTTTCCTCACATTCATTTTAATAGCACATGAGAGAATAAATGAAAGGCTTTATGGGGAATGAGCTGCACATTCAATTTGTGCTCTCATTGCAAGAATGCTGATTTCTGCTCCTAGTCAGCAAGACATCCGTGTGCAAACTCTACTGACTTCTGTGGGATGTAGAAGCATCCACTGGATGCCTCGGAAGGCCAGACCAGGAGCACAGGAACCTCTGAAAGGCCAGAGCCATGGGCAGTGTTGCCTCTCAGGGTTCAAACAGAAAAGAAAATCAACACAATTCAAATAGTTCTATGGGAAAAGTTTAGAATGATCAGGAACATAATTTTCCTTCTGATGGAAACATTCCTGTCACGAGCTCATGATTACAAAGTTAACGTGACACTAGCTGCAGGCTTTCCAGTGTATCCCACAGTGAGAAATGAGCTTCACTGGAAGCAGGCTGGGGCCAGTTATCAGTGCTGTTGTTAATCTTCCTGCTTGTCACTGTTTAAAATTATTAATAGGTTGAATTTTTCTGGTCAATCAGAATCAATGGAAGAAAAAAACCCGTTTTCTTCAAGGGAAATTTTCTTTTAAACTTGAACTATGGTGTCACACACAATGAAAAGACAAAAGCACAAAGACATACAACACAGGAATACATTAAAACATCAACAGAACAAACCTGTCACAGATGGACCAGCTGCATAGAGAATATCGCTTCTCCATCAATAGAAGATACATGACTAGGAAACAGCTGTACTGACTTTAGTTACCCATAGGGAATCTCACCCTGCAAGAATCAGTTCATATGAGACTTCCATTTACATGGAATTTTCAAATTGCACGTAGAAATCTCAGTCATTGGAGAAGGGGAAAGTGCAGCTGACGTGACAATCAGCATCACTCCCCACCACACCCTGACTGCAGTTAGCAAAAGCTGGACTCTGTAAGATTCTGTAAGAAACATGTGAGATCTGATTTTCCTTCTCTTGAAACGGTTCCAGTAGAATTACTAAAGCTCTATAAAAAAGTAGAAATAGCATGGCATACCCAGCAATGCCACAGCAATCCAAGAAGCTGATTTACTAGTAAAAATCATAATAATACTTACACAACTCTTTTCAGGTTTAAAGTGTATTAGAAATATTTACCTAAGAAGTCCTCTCACCTCCCTGTGAGGTAAGTAAGTATTATTATCCTCCTTTTACAGAGGAGGTAACTGAGGCAGAGAGGTTAATAACTTGCCCTCTCTCTCTCTTTTCCTAGGAACAGGAGGGCTGTAGTGCATGATTATTCATTATAAGGCTACTTAATTACCAACCCTTACTGGCACAGTTACTGGTTGATAGGAAATCCTGCATGTTCATGGGGTTAATTCTTAATTAATTCTTCAATTGAACTATTTCAGATCCCATCTAAGAGTGTGGAGCTGAGGAAGAAGAAAGTGCTTTAGCTTGTTTACTTTTTCCCTACTTGGCAGCTCAGCGCCCACCTAGCCAACGGCACACAGAGGGAATACATCACCTGGAGCTGACACTCAGGCTTGCAGAGACAAAACCTATGTACAATAACTTATGCTAATGTCTACAAGAACAGAAATATCACATTAAAGGTTTCCAGAAGTTCCGTGGCAGGTCCGAAAGCCCACTGTAAACGCTACACTGTAAATACGCTTCCTATTCACATCAAAGCTTCACCATCGTGTTGTTATTATTATTATTTCCAAGGATGTGTTTTACTTCATGAGGAGGATCTGCCCCCTCTGCTAAGTGCATGAGGCTCCTATGGCATTTAACTGGGATTGCATCCGGATGCACTGGCTGAGAAGACAGACTTGGAAAGTGGTTCCACTCAATGGCAGCCCTTGGACACGTCATCTTTCAGGCACAAAGACGAATTCCACTGTCACTTGACCTTATGTATTTTACAGGAGCACAATACAATTGAATTCACCTCAAAAGACAGGAGGGATTTCAAAGGGCAGCAGCATTTAGATATGATGAGTTTCTTTTAAACTAACAGCTGATTTCCAGAAGAAATTTCTTCAGTTTGTAAAAGGAAATTCAATTGTATTTCTGGAAAGGATGAAGGATCAGAAAGCTAAAGTGCATTTCCCCTCTAAATTGGATAAAAGGGGAGTATTTTATGATGGGAATGTGCTCTCTCCTTCTCATGTATGTGCAATCCTTGCTAAGAGCAGTGAGACTGGCCAGTGAGCAAAGTGGCTGTCCTGGAAACCCACCACTCTGCTCAAGTAACTTGAAAGTGGATGAAAACATTCAGATGCCTGAACAATGAAGACATCTGAGTAGGAGCCACTTAAGTCACATTCAGGCCTTGAAAACAGCTTGGAACTTTCACGTGGCAGACCTGTGCCTCCCCAGCAGAAACGGGGCTTTTCTGGAGCCCCTCGGGACTTAAGCACACGTAGGATGGAAACACAGCTCCCAAAACTTCCACCTCAGCATTAGTCCATTATAAGTTTCAGAAATCTCTGTGATAAGGTGGGTGTTTGGATTACGGTTGCTAGCGAACGCCACTGAAAGCAAAGCAGCTCAAATGTCTCTCCCTTTGTTGATACATGTTCTCTAGAAAACCAAATTGTGTGAAAAATGTTATATAAATAACATCTGTATTTAAAAAGATATGAGAATGCTTGCTGGATACCTAAGGTTTTACTTGCCATTATAAATTGCTGGATGACAAGTAAGCCACCTGGAGTTCCCATCAAAGGGCTGGTCCAAGCATGAGCCTTCACACTGAGTGCATTAAGCAGCACAGTGCAGAGTAACACAAATATTCAGTCCTTGCTTTCTCCAACCCTGACTTGTTCCTGCAGGATCCATGACTTCACAGTACCTTTTCATAAGCATTGCAGACACCTACAGAACACAACATGAGATGTTGCAAGCCCAGGGACTTGAGGTAACAATGGTAAAAGAGCAATTTCTGCTTCTACATCAGAAAAACTGGGGAGCAAACACAAGTGCCTAAGAAATTGGTTATGGGAAGTAGCCAGAAAATGAGCAGCTCTGTCCAGATGTTGGACCAGCTCTTTAATATCATGTTCTGGTGTAAAAAGTACCAACCATCACAGCTGTGCCACTAACAATTTTCTGCAGTGGCACTTCCCTGTGCAATTCCTATTTCATCAAGAAAACCAGAACTGTTTGGGAACATCTGCGCCTTGGGGGATCTCCTCCTTCTTTCTGGCTTGGTTCAGTTCTGCCCCTGTACTGCTTTTCTTACTTCCAAATCCTTTATGCTGGTATTTCTCCCAGTATTTTCCTTTTTCAAAAGTATCTTTTTATTCCCTTCACATTCTAAAACCACATGTAATGCTGCCTCTTGGCAGACTGGCTTACTTGAGAGCCCTTCTTTACTGAAAATCTGACACTCAATAATCTGTTGAATCTATCATCATCTAGGGCATGATCCTCAGATTTTCCTGAACTATGGCAGGCTAACAATATCCAGTAAAACATGGAGAGCCATGAATGCTGCACCAGCCTGTATGTTTTATGGCAAATACCGTAAATTTCAAGGGATACAAGATACAAAGAAGAAAATGAACTCTCAGACTTGGCTGGTAACATATGTTGCACAGAATGGTTTAAAAATTTCACTCCTGAAATGTTCTATAAAATGTCAAGTTCTGTTCATTTAGGCAACACCCTGAGTTCTTGTTACTCAGCCAATGCCCCTCATTAGCTGTGGGTTTTCCCCTGCCTCAGAATGCCTGGTTTGCTCATGAAAGCCTGCTCACTCTTCCCTGGGAGATACTCCCTGTTTAGAGCTGGGGCTGCAAAAGGACCACAACCTTGCAAAAGTCAAACCCCTGGAGTGTTGCAAAGTGAGGCACCAAAAATGCAGCCTCTGAGGGCACAGAAGCATGACACAGCTGCCCTTTGTAACCAACCGTGTTTCACTCAAGAACTGTCCCACTCCCACCATGGGACACCACTGCAGGTCAAGCCCACCCACCTGGTCACCAATCTGCAGGACTTGATCTTTCTAACAGAATCTTTGGCACAGGTTTCATGTTTTATTGTCATAAAAGATGATTAGAAAGTAGATTCCCTTCCCCCCCTCCCTCCAAGTACATGTTCTAGTATAAATTTCAGTCTTTTATGGCAAATATCTTACTTTTTGAATATGTTTACATGCTGGAAAAAATTTGTCATCAGTCTGCATGCAGCAACAGAGACATCATGCTTCTGGCATCGTCATGCACATCAGACAGACAAAAAGTGCCTATGGCTGCTAACAGGAACAAGGCAGAAGGGAAAAATAACCCAAACAGAAAATGCACTGACTACTGTTTTACATGCTGTAACAAACCCAAAATATGCACGAAAAATATTTACTGATATTTGAATTAATATCATCTGGTTAAGTTGGAAGAGGAAATATCAAAATTCCTTTCTCTAAGTGATAGGAGAGGAGAAGATTGCATTAATTACAGTGTTCATCATTGCAAACAAACTCTAGTTCCTTCTCTGTAAGTAATAAGGAGATGTGAAATGAAAGCCTAATTGAACCTTGTATAAAACCTGCAGGTAGCAATTGCTGTTTAAAAGTCGATCTACTTTTAAAAAAGAACCAGATTATACCCTAAGCATCATCAACAAGATCCAAAACCTAAAGTAAAAACCAAACCAATAGCAAGAAAACATTGAGCTAAATCTAGATGATGTCATTCAGAACAAGAACTTTCACAACAAAGCACGAGTTGTTTTATAAAATCTTTATAATACCCTTTTATGCTTGATATGATTATGTCAATAATAGAGATCTGCTTATTATTAACCCTTATTATTAAGAGTTATTACTAAACATGCAAAATCCATTGCATGAAGCATTTGTAAAACGTATTAAAGTCCATTCTGTCAATAAAACAAGTTTTAGGTGCTTCCTCCTTCAGGCTTGATTACTCTACAGCCCCAAGTTTTCTCAGTTAAAACTGATGATATTAAGACTAAATCTCACTTGATTTTCACGAGTTATTCTGAAGCCATCAGGAAGTCACTTGAGGCTGCATTTTTTGTTAAGTTAGTACACATAATGCTATCTGAAATTTACTGCCCTGTACTGCAAACTATAAATAAACACATGTAAATAAGACTGAAGGGACTACAGTATTGTTTTTACATTCCAGGTTAACAAATTCCATAGTAAAATATTGGTACTAGAACTGGTTTAACAGTAAACTTGAGGAGTGGTGTAAATTAAATTAACTGAACAAACAATGGCACCCTGGATCACAGAATAATCTCATGGAGATTAAAATCCACAAAAATATTATTAAAATTATTACTATTATTATTATTAA